>VMDR010004512.1:0-59421 GCA_007922815.1 Macrotus californicus
TCAAAATATTTTCTCAATAAAAATCCTTGCAGGATAGATAAGATGTTATAATAATTAACACCATTTAATCCAGTACACATGGATGTTTCTAAAGTACAAAGAAGTCATTTCTACTATTAAGCTGTCTTATCATTGCCTACCCCACAATCTTTTTAATGCTATATGGTTTGCTAAATAAAACATTTTTAATAATATGTATGAAGGCTTATTTCAGCTGGCAAGCTATGATTTTACAAATTGCCACTATTAATCAGTGTTCCTTGGATACAAATGTTCAATCAGGTTTTAGAGTAAATTTTCTGTTTGTGCAAGTAACATGTTGGTATTGTAACTTTGGTGGCTTATCAGGTATCATCAGGGTTTTGGTAGAAACTAAAAAAAAAACAGATTCTGTTTCTCTGGTAGGATGGGTAGAACATAAGAGCTACCTAGAGAAAGGAAAGTCAAATGGTCAAGTGGTTGTTTGGAGTAGAGGTTGGGATGGTGCAGATCATCTGAAATGGGATAGATACAGGTAAGAGAAGAGAGTTGGCCCTAGGGTTAGAACCAGATATTGGGCACAGGTGCCCATCAAGTTTTTTTTCACTCATTTATTTAATAAATATTTTTGAGCATGTGCTATGTAAAAAAATGTGTACACATATACATATATATACTTATATAACAGTATCTGTATGCAATAATAGTAAATGTGAAGAGCAGAGCCCTTGCCCCTTAGAGTTTACAGTCTAATGCACTCTTACTAAAAGTGTGGTACCTGGACCAAAAGCATCAGTAACATCTTAGAACATTTTAGAAGTGCAAATTCTCAAAACCCACCCAAGATGTTTCAAGAAACATGGGATGGGGCCAGTAATGTGTGTTTTAATAAGCTCTTCTGGAAATTCTGGTCCCTCAAAGTGAAGCTGGCACAAAAAGTGTGAATAGGAAGTAGAGTTTAAAGAGGCAAGAAAATTATTGATAAAGTTCCTTGATTTTTTGCTTGTCTCTTGGCCAACATGTCATTTGGTACTTCTGTGATGTTGCCTCATACCTACAGTCCCAAATTTTCTACCCTAAAGAATTACTGAATGGTTTCTTATTTATTCCTTCATTCATTTATTTATGCTACAAATACTTGGGGAACATTTCTGTTAAGCACTGTTCCAGGCATTTAGATGCAATAGCAAAAGAGGCAAGTATTATCCTTGCTCTTCTGGAGTTCAAGGTCAAAATGAGATCTCAGAATATAAACCATAACAATAAAATAACCATATACATTACAAAATAAAAAGTGTTATGAGGCAGAACAGACTGTATGTTTTAGGGTTGGGCACAACTTATTTGGAGAGTCAGTAAGTACCTCTCTGAAGAAACAATGTTTAAGCTGAGATGAAGGATGAATAGACATTATTCAAGAAGACAGACTAGGCTGTACAAAGATCTCAGAAGAGAAAAAAACCTCAACATGTTCAAGAAACTAAAGAGAATAAGAGCAGCTAGATTGTGGGAGGCATCTGGCTTGAGATTGAAACTGTATAGGGTGGTAGAGAACGGAGCATATAGCCTGGGAGGACACCATCCATGAGCAGGAAGAAGATTCAATTGAAAGGATCATTAAGTGGCATGAAGGAAAATGAATGAGAATAGAACAGTGAACTCAGGAAGACTGCCTTGGAGGAGACTGCTGCTCAAGTTCCCAAGTATAATGCCCAAGAGAATGGCACAATGTGGGAAGGGGTCTAACAGGTGATACAATAGCCTAACAAGCAGAGTTCCTGTATCAGGAGCAGGCTGTCACTCACTGGAATGGCTTTCAAGCTGTTCAAACTTGGAGATTCACCCCCAGACTTGACAGCTGAATAGAGAGAAGGGTGTTCACCTACATGGTTCTCTTTCAGTGAACTTAGCCTCAGAAGTCTCTTATCTCATGTGCCACAACCTACTCTTACTGGTTAGTTTAGTCCCCCCCACTCAAGTGTTGCCCTCTCACTGTTCTTTTAAAGTCCAAATCTCATGGGGAATTAAAGCTCTGAACTGTCTTTAATAATGCTGAGCACATCAGTTTGCTCCTGACAGAAGCAGGTTACAAGGTTCCTTGGTTAGGATGTTAAATGCTCTGATATGACCTTGGTTTCCCTCTGACCCAGGTCAGGACAAGGATGTGACGTGACTGACACTTCTTACCCCACACATGGCCTCTGCTGACTGGAGGTTGACACCTTCACCAGCCCTCCCCCTAGGGTGCCTAGTCATTTCTCCCTGAGGAGCTGACAGCACATTGGCAATGCTGACAAGTGACTCATTTCCAGCCACATAAAATGGCTTCAATCTTCTCTTCTTTGAAGCCTCGCAGATTACTTCCTTCACCTCCAGCTTTTCTGACAACTTCTCTCTAGCAGTGCATTATGCTAAAAATCACACTTATTATGCCAGAGTGGGTCTGGCACAATCAGAGTTCAGTTTTCATCACAGATGTTGATACACTGAAATGGCCTGCTTAGATCTCTGCTCTTGCAGGCCTGGGACTCACACAGGGGAGACCATGGGACACATTGTCCTGCCCACTGTACAGCACCTCCCCAGTGGGTGGGAAGAAACTGTCTCCCCTGCATTTAATTCTATTTGATTGTGGGTGCCTCCACTAAGTCACCCAAGCCCCAAAACAAGGTAGTAACTCAGATTCCTTTCACACCACTTGGATAATCTGTCACCAAGCTTCCTTCTTTCTGTTGCTTTGGCATCTCTCCAGTGCCAACTACCATGCCCCTGGAGCACATTGTCGTCACCCTTTTTTAGAGTATTGCAAAACCCTCCACGTCAGTCTCTGTGTCTTCAGTCCTGCCCTGGCTAATACACTCCCCAAAGTAATTGTTCTAAAATGCAGATTGGTCCATCTGCACTCATTGTCCCCAAGCCTTTGACAGCTTCTCACCGACTCTGGTATAAAGTTTTCATCTTGGAATTCAAGGTTTTCTATAACTGCCTCTCATGCCTCTCTATCCCAGGTCACCTTCCCCTGATCCTTTAACACTCCTAAGTTACCAAGTTACTTGAATATTCCCCTCTACATCCTACTTTTGGATTTCCTTAGAATTTTGCTCAAGCTCATTCTTATCTGGAATATTTGGTTTTCATGTTTCTTAACCTCAATAATACCTTCTCATTCTGCAGGGCTCATTTAATTTCCAAGAAAATGTTTATGACATGCCATCCCAAAGGGATTAAGGGCCCCTTTCTGAGGTTCAAAGACTATGTGCCCCCATCTATCCTACCATGAATCTCATTAACATATTGGTTCTTTTGCTTGTCTTTTGCCCCACTGAACTATGACCTCCTTAAGGGCACAAATAGAGCCTTATGCACTTGCTGTACCGGAGACACACACAGTGAAAGGTGATTAACTATAGAGCTCATCCTTCAGGCTTGTAGCTGAGCTTTGATCATGGTTAGTGTGTGTACTCTGGCCCTCCATATATGACACATTTTAGCACCTCTCACCCCACTTGATCTTTACAACAAACCTATAAGGAAATAATTTAAACCAATTTTACAGACAAGAAAATTGATCCTCAGGGAGGTTGAGTAACTTACTTGTTTTCATGCCATTAGCACAAGGAAGTGTAATGCATGTGTATCTGCCAGAGGAAATCGACATGGATTTGAGTACAAAGTGGTTATAATTATAGAGCTAGACCTGGAAGGATAAGAAGAAATTTGTCAGTTGAAGTATGGTGATTGGAAAATTATTCCAAGAGAAACAAAGAATATGTTCCTACAGGTTGATATCAACATAGGCACAGAGCTATAAAGGAGGGAGCTATTTAAGAAAATGTTCTGTCTGAATACATCTCTTACTGTCTGTGTGATCTAAGCCAGTTTCTTTGCCTAAACTTCCTCACATGTGAATGGGAATAATAAAAGCTCCAAAGTCCTTAGATTATTCTGCAGATATAATAAAATAAAGGTATATTAATCCCTAAGAACATTCTCTGACAAACAGCAATGGCTCAATTTATGGTATGTATTTCTAGCACCATTATTCCAATTTTCTATTGTTGTGGAAGAAACTACTTCAAAATTAGTGCTGCCAACCATTTTGCTCTGTGTCAGGATTACAGGCAGAGCTCAGCTGGGCAGTTTGTCTGTGAGCCACGTGGCACTGACTGGAGCATCCACTTCTAGGATGGCTTCTGCACTCAATGTCTGTCACCAAGGCTGGGATGGCACTTGTGCAGGGAGAGAATGCTCGCTGTCAGCCAGATGCTCAGCTCAGGCTGTTGACCAGACCAGATAGAGAGTGGTCTTTCCATTGGCTTGGGCTTCTCAGAGTTGTGATTTGTTTCCTAGACAGGAAAGAGAACTGGTCAGAGCCAAGGCTCTAATGAGGCAGCTTCAGAAGTTGTACAGTGTCACTTCTGACACATTCTCTTGGTCAACTAAGTCATTAAGGCCAGCCCACAATCAAAAGGAGGCAATTAAACTCCACCTTTCATTGGAAAGGTGACAAAGAATGTATAGCCATCTTTAACCTACCATACAAATAGCACTACAGGAGCAATTATAACATTTAGAAGCAAGAGCTCTCTTCACTCCTATGAAAATATAGAATGTGCATGGAAAAGGGACGCAGAACTGCTGAGAAACTACTGCACCAATGTGGTAGAGTTGAAGGAATGGCACTATTTCAACCTCTCGGGTATACCCTGCAAAGCCAGTGAGAACTAAGCAACTGGATTTCCCAGCCCTAGGGGGTGCATGTATAAACCAGGGACTCGGGGCAGCACTCTCTGAATAGAAGTGAGAATGCTAAGAGCATCCCTGGGATTTCTTTTCTGAATCACCTGAAATGAAACAGGAGACTCTTTCCAGGCTTTTTCTGTCTCTTACATGATGGAAGTCACACTGGGTTATTTTTCCAAATTGTCGAGGTAAGAGGATAAAAGGTCCCAGCTATCTTAGCCATCACAAGCTAGAGTTACTCATGGGGAACAAAGCAGGAGGCATACAGAGGACACAGCAAAGTAGATGTTGTACATAAAAGACACTTGCTAGCACATTGTGGTTCACGTTTCTTCTCCCTACTGACTGCTCATTTTTTTAACCATGCAGGTTTTTGTTACCACATGATATGCATGGCCTCTTTTCAGTTCATTGATCTGGTTTAAAAAAAAAAACTTGGAGCGGGGGCCACTGACTTGCTCTTTTCTGTTAATTCTAGTAATGCCTCTATTACAAGTTTACAACCTGAGAAAGACCTAAGTAATTGAATGATTTCTACTGTTCTGTTATTCTTATAAATTCCTGACACCAATAACATATGTAAGTAAATAGGCACAATATCTATTCAGAGACATAATTTCTGGTACACAAAGGCACACACACACACACATATGGGCTGTCAGTATATCCTGGATTACCAGAGCCAGTCATGGATTTGCCCTTCTTCAGGTGTAATTATCACTCAAACACATGCACACTCTCACATTTCACTCTCAAACATGCCCCATATGGATGATAAACTATACAGTCACCTTAACTTTTAAGTATACACTCCCCAACAAAACATATCATACAAACACACATACAGACACACTTACAGACATGCAAATACATACCAACACACTGAATTCCCCTCCTCCCTATGAACACATAAAAAATTCAACAGTTCTAAAATGCACATATACACACACACCAGAATGCACAGTGATGGTATCAAATTCTAAATGCACACTTTCAAATTCTTACCTAAATCATTCTTCCCACACTAAGAACACATACCCACTCACACAGACACTTACAGATTCTCAGACCTACAAACTATAAGACAGAAATCTAGGAAAATGTTGTATAAAGAAAAATGAAAATAAAATACATATAGACCTGCATGCTAACACACCCCTCAATATTCCCTGCACCAATGGCAACTTCCAGAAAGCTATAGTCACCTCACAAACACATGCATGTCCATGCTCAAATGAACCCCTCATACATATACATTCTGCAGACAAATCCAGGCATGTACTTTAAAAAAATATGGTAGAATCAAGCATCTACTTTTATGTACAAAACCAGGTATAGAACATAACAAAAGAAATGCACCTGTGCACAGACATACACACTTCCACACACACATGCAAACACACTTCTGACCACAATTTTCTCCTGCCCACACTTTTCTCCCACTTCATCTTACAGCCCAGACTTCAATCAGATGAGCATCACCTCAGGAATTTCCCTCAACAAATTAGTTTAACACAGACAGACCCCCTACTGCAGATAATCCCTCAGCCTGAGATGGCTCCTACCTGCCTTGTCACTCAGACTCACTTCCCTGGCCACCAGCATAAACTCCAGAAACACTTTGGCAAACCATTCATTGGTCCCAATCTAGACAGACTAATAGCACTAAAAACCTCAGAGGACAAAGAATTTTCACATAAGAAGGATGACAGTCAGTGATGAAAGCAAAGGCCCCAGTGCAGAGGGAAAGGGCTGAACTTGTAGTCAGGACCTCAGTTCCAGGCATTTCTCTGCCATGAATTCAATGCTGGGGGACCTGAGGCAAGTTCCTGTCACTCTCTGGCCCTGGTCCCTCCACCTGTGACCTTAGAGGTTTGAACTTGACAGTTTTCTTTATAAAATCCCTAAAGCTGCAATTCAAAATATTTGAACATTTCTGAGTCAGAAACTGCTAGCACATAACAACTCGTATTTCGAATAAGGACACTGAACCCTTCTGCCTGAGTGGGGCAGGAAAAGGTGTGTAGAATTTGGAATTGAAAAGTCTTCATTCACATCTTTGTTCTGCCCTGAATTAATTAAATTGCTCTCTAAAGTATTTATTTAGCAGCTACCCTGTGCCAGGTGCTGTGCTGGGCATGGGACAAAGACTCCATGAAACAATCCTCTGTCTTTACAGTCAGACTGGGAGAATGATCCATCAACAAAGAACCTGAGCACAAATTATTTAAGTGCTGTGAAAGAGATATCACATATGATTTCAAACCATATCATTATATTATATTCTACCATATTATTACTGTGTTCTCACATCTACAAAAATCCACCTGCATCTTCTTTTTCATATCCCCCCACTTCTTGTCACATGCATTTCAGCCTCTGATGAACTCCAGGCAACCTCCAAGGCCACCTCCCAGCCTCTTCATGTTTTGGCATCGAGTCTCTACTTCTCATATGGCCAGAAGGGCTGAGCAGCCCATATCCCGTTCCCGAAGTTGTGCAGCATTGCACGGCACTGATGTTTAATTTCATTACTTTTACTCATCCAGCTTTGGGTACTTCAGCTTGTTGGGTTCCAGCCACGATTAATTGGTAGATCTCCCACTGACTCCTGATTAGATGCTTTTGATTAGGGCCTGATGACTTCATTCGGTCCTGAATTCAGGGGGACAAGTTGCAAAACTGCCAGCAAACTGCTCAAACAGAATTACATTTGCCCAAGCCCTGAAGACATTTCTTAAACTCAGCATACACTCCCTCATTCCACTTCCTCATTGCCTCAGACTGCATGGCACAGATGCAAGAAAGAAGGGAAGCTGGTGACCCAGCTCCTGGCTGCTAGAGCAGATGTCATGAGAAGAAGGCCTGGAAGCTGACAGCCCGGCTCCTTGGTGGAAGCCACCCACCACAGCACTAATGCCCACACTGCACCCAAAGGGAAGGCTTTAGTGTGTAAGAATTTCCCTGAAGTCTACCTTTCACACGTGCTGCTCACCTTCTCCCGGAACAAGATGCACCCCTGGCTTTGCCTGGGTCATTGGCTGCAAACATCTGGGAGCCCTCAGCCTGGAAGCCTTGACCCATGGCAAAGATCAGAAAATAGTCCCTACCCAAGATCCAAACTGACTTTTATTGCTGCAAGTCCCAGACCACAGCCTCTGACTATCCACACTAAGGAGCAAGATGGTCAGATACACAATCTCGACTCAGCACATGAAACCCCTTGGGTATGTGTTTAACATCCAGAGTCCCAACTTTGGTGGCCCACTTCAGGAGAGTCTTGTCTAGTCCAATATTTTTTTCTACAGATTTATTTACTTTTAAAAGTAAGTAGTTTAACAAACATTTATTTAATACTTAACCATGTGCCAGACCCTGTGTTAGGCTCTAAGAAAACACAAGACTCCATCCTTGCCCTCTGAGAGCCACCGTCTCCTGGAGATATAAATTCTTTGATAAGTCAACACATTATAATAAGTGTCTTAGGACACAGTAAATGGTAACTATAACTTGATCAAACTATACACACACCTACACACACACAATATACATATACAAGAATTTGCTAAACTGCAAATCATTTAAAATGCAATTAAAAGGGAAAGAATTTTTCATTCCCCCAGCCCTCAAGGTGATCGCCCAAGAGACAACTGCTGTTAGCAGTCACTTTCAAACATTTCATATTTATATGCACACATTTTTAAATGAAAAAAGTGAAATTCAAGGAGGAGGAAAAAACAGTGAGTTGCCCAGAGTCACAGGATGAAATGAGGATAACGGAGGTCACTATGGTTCCCAAACTCTTTTGGGAGAAAACTTGAATGGCCTTGACTGGCTCAAGAGACTGGTCCGGCAATCTTAAGGTCAGAAGATGCCTGCTTAAGAGCACTGCACATTGCAAACTAACAAAGAGCTGAAAGAAGATTGTGGCAAGGACACAGGGTGGTTGGAGGCAAGCCACAGAACTTCCAAAAAGCTCCTATGACTAAAGGACATCATCCACATGAGTTTCTTCCAGAACTGCCCAGCAGTCTCCCTACTTCATGTCTGTTTCCATCTTACAAAGGTTAAGCGGGACATTGGGCAGGTCTTCAGAGTCTGGTGCCTACCCTTACCTGGCCTTGACTTCTGCATCTGAGCCAATATCAGACCCCAGGCCATCCCTGAAGCCGGTTCTCCCTCTACCACTGGATGATGGTATTATATTCCTGCCTCCTATGTATCCCGAAACTCCAGGCCTTGTCTGTGAGTGCTTGGTGTATGTTGGGCCTTTGACACTTCACAAAGCCCCCTAAGTAAAGGGATTGTCCCAGCAATAGATGATATAAACAGAATGGCCTTGCAGTGAGTAAGGTAGCACAGTGAGAGATGCATGAGATTTAAAAATATGTGTGCCTTGTATCTAATTCCAGTTTTGCCATTACAATTGATTAAACATTGGTCAAATTACAGAGCTCCAATAAAATTCATTTTGTGTATAAAAAGAGAGTTATCATATTTACTTTTCAAACTTTCTGGAGGATTAAATAACACAAGGAACTTGTAAAGTGTTTAATGTATAGTGGATCCTCCATAAATAATAAACATTTTAATATTTTATTTTATTTACTAATATCTCTCCTACCCAGTAGAACATAAGCCCTCAAGTCCAGGGGCCACTCTGTTTAATGGATTTAGTAATCCCAGCACTTAACACTGTGTATGGCACATAACAAACGTTTAATAAACATTCACTAAAAAAAGAATGGATGGGAGAATGAACAAGTGGCAGTTTCTAATTACTGGCTAAGTCGGAACAAAAGATGTGCTGTGGCTTTGGTTTTGGAGAAGGATGGAAGTCATTTCGAGCTAAAGAAAATTTGCAAAGCAATGGCAAGTGAGTGTGGGAAGCCAAGGCATTTTAAGGGAATGTAGAAAAAGCAACGCACTTGAAATATAAGATTCATGCACATCACTCGTCAGTGAGGTGTTACTTATGACAACATATCACATGGAACACATCTTCAATAGATGTTTGATAAATGATGCTGAAAATAATCACACCAAACTGATGAGAAAGTCTTAAGTGACCACAGCAATTTTACAGAACTCAGTCAGAACTCTAGGTTGGGAAAGTCACAAAATGGGTTCACTCTGTGTCATTTCCTAGGGCCCCAAGAGGCTGACACAGTGTTCCAGGTAAATAGTGGAGACCGTACTCGCCAGGCAGTAATGAAGCAAATAAAGATGCGAGGGTTGCTGCTGAAATAAGCCTGCATTGGGGTCCTGTACAATCTTAAACACACTGTAGTTTGCTTTCTATATCTTTAATTCTCTTTCCCTGTACAAATTGAACAAATAGAGGTGGCAATAAATTGATGAGGTGCACCAAATTGCATTTTCTTCAGTGTGCTAAATTAAAATTTCTCTACCAGCAAATGAAGGGGATTTCAACCAGGCGCTATCCCTGGGGGAATCAGTGATGCACTCTTAGTAGATTAGAGTCTGAGCATTGGAATTTTTTGTAATGTTTGGAGACAGGCAGAGGACAGGCAGCATTAGTAGGGTAGGAGAAGATAGAAGAGGCTGGAGCAAATAAGCTGGCTCTTGCCAAACCTCTGCTGTGACTTGTGTCTTCCACAATAGCTTTATTTGTCATTAGACCTGTCACTCATGGAGCGCTGGCCAGGTGCAATGAGCTATACTAAGCACTTTACACACATTATTTAAGTTGATCTCCAAAACTGCCTTGTGAGGAATCAACTCCAGGTAACAGATAAAGAAACTTGAAATCAGATGGGCCAATTAATTCGCCTGGTGTCACATTGCAAACTGGTGACCAACTGGGATTCTAACACTGGTCCCTATGACTCCAGAGCCTCAGTTCTTTTTCTGTTTTTATTTATTAATCCTTATATATAAACTCATATTTAACAAAACAGCACATTTATATTTTCTTTTTATGCAAATCAACCAGTTTTATTTTTCAGTTACACTTTGCATTTGATATTATTTTGTATTTGTTTCAGGTGTACAGTATAGTGATGAGACAATCACATACTTTACAAAGTGGTCCCCCAATATTGCAAGTACCTACTTGGTACCATATGTAATCATTAACATATTATTTACTGCATTCCCTATGCTAACTTCACATCAGCCCCCACGGCTATTTTGTGACTGCCACTTTGTACTTCTCAACCCCTTCACCTTTTTTACCCAGCCCCCCGCCTGCCTCCCTTCTGGCAACCATCAGTCTTTTCAAAGCCTTCATTCTAAAGCTTTCACTGTACTTCCTTCTGTTGCAAGGCCTGGTGCGAGGCTGTGCTCTTGGGCAGAGTGAGGGCTTTTCTACAATGATGAAACAGACTACAGGGAGGAATTATATGTTTGTCAATATCCTACTTTGTAACCCAGGAGATTTGAAGCAGCTTTCAAAAAGATCCGCAATGAAATTGAAAACTATAAATGTAGGCAAAATAGAGGAACCTGACCAGAGTTAAAGAAAAAAAATACTGGAAGCTAGATATAGATGTCTAACATATAAAGGTTATTAAACTTAAGCAGCAAAATTAGTTTGAGCACCTTGTCTGATGAAGCAAAAAGGAAAACACAATTGGTTCCTTGATGTCTAATATTTATAAAGAAATATACCAATTCTTCAGCAGAAACATGCTGATAAAAGTTTATCATCCAGTAAAAGATGATAGTATAATCAACAACCATGCCCCGAGAGTTGACTACATGTCAGTCACAGAGCTAGGGGCTAGGTATGTGGTGAGAAACTAAACAGGCATGACATCTGCCTCTTACAGCCTACAGTCTGGTGGGAAGACACCTCTAAAACAAGCCCAACGAAAATTTCACCCGTGCAAAGAGGTGTTGATACACAGCATTTTCTAACTCTGAGGGGAGCAGGAAAGATTTCCTGGTGGAAGTGATATTTAACTAGAGGCAGAGATTATACTTATGCAGAGGTGGGACAATGCATATTAGTTAGGCAAGTAAAGGGTAAGGACTTGGTGGCATCGGTCATTGGGCAAAGGGATGTGACTAGCAGAGGAATAGCATTTGCAAACGCTCAGAGGTGTAAGACAGCCTGTTATATTCAAGAGTCAGAGGCATCCAGTGGCTGTACCAGAATAAGGGACGGAATGAGAGAGTAGACCAGGATACAGAAAACCAGAGTGTGCTGGGGTCAGTTCATATCAGCTGGCAAGAGCCTGTTGTGCACATCTCTTCCCACTCGGGTAGTAGCTTGAAATCAACCATCGTGGGGATATTTATATCATGGGAACTGACAAACACTATACATGCAGGACTCTTTATTTCTTCCACAAGCATTTACCAGCTCACTGCTGCATGTGATTATATTTTAAAGAGGTAATCCTTCCAAAGAAGTACCTTGGAGAGAGAATCATATGAAATTGAGAATCAGCTGAAATTGAGGAAATCAAAGAAGGCTTCTTGGAAGAGAGAGCATTTGAGCTGAAGATAACTGTGAGTGAAATTCCAATCCAGCAGGCTGGGACACTGAATTCAGAGAGTTAGTCAGCAACCAACAAGTGGTAGAGAAGCACAAATGAGGGGAAAGCGGTGTGTAGAGATGTGGTATCCTTCTTAGCTATTAGGGTACTCAAACAGAAGTCAGTATTGGGAGATACAGTAGGCAATTATTACTAACCAATCAGCAGTCTGATATTCCAGAAAAGGAATCTGTTCTCCTGAAAGAGGAAGCAAGACCATAAAATACGAAGCAAAAATCAGTCCCATAGTAACGTCAAACTGCACAGATAATTTAGACAGGGACCCAAGGATATCTGGGGCCCACAGTGAGGGTTTCCTTCTTGAGAAAATGCAGAAGCCCAATAGCTAGGTCATAAGGGGGCAATCTACTTGGATGTAGAATGCTCTCACCTCTGTTTGGCATCTCCATACTTTGTGAAGTATCAGATAGGTTGGGGCTGAGCCTGCATGGGAGGTTTGTAAAGAGAGGAGGCAAAAGTAGGAGTAGGCTAGGATGTGGTGATATGGGGATAGGATGATGAGTGATCAAAGGGCAAAGGCGGAGAAGAGTAGGGGAAAGATGCACAGCAGTTTTGCTCAAAGAAGAGTGGCAGTTCTAGGAGATAAAATTGGAAAGGTTAATTAAGTCCAAGATGTTAAATGCCTTAAATGGCTGGCTAAGATGCTTTGACTAATACAGCAGTCAAAGGGAAAGTGGGGGAGGGGGCAATGAGAGTATACATGTATGACCATTAGTGATGTGCCCAGAGCCATGCTTTGAGACGAATCTCGTACTGATCCATATACACGGGACTGGACAAGAGAGAAGCTGGGGGCTATAATTCTTACAGAGCTCAAGCAGCACCACAGTATCAGAGTGCACTTCTAAAAAGTAAGGAAAACAGCACTTGAGTTTGGTGAGCACCATTCCTCATTATTTTAAACCCTTTTGCTCTTCTCATATATCCTTCCTCTGTCTCGATCCACCTATCACTTTCTTGAAAGCCTTCTCTCTTTCATATGATTGTTATACAAGAAACTAATGCACTAGGGATTTTGACTGTCTTATAGTTCCCCTCAAAATTTTAAGTTCTGTGCTGTGTAATGTGTCCATGGTCTTTTCCAAAATGCATACACTGTTTTTCTGTGTTTTCCTCTCTTAAACTGAGACAAAATGTTGGCAATAAGGTTGTTAGTTTGACAAGGAGCCCTCTTATTCCTTCTAAATTGCTACATGAAATGTCCTATTACGATTTCAATGAAATAGCATGGAAGCAACTTGACCTCAGAGCTCCATCCTTGGCATACTTAGATGTCATCACTATGGAGATAAATACACTTACAAAATCAAGCATTCATTATGTCAACAGATGGTTGTTGGCACCAATTCAGTGCCAACAGGAATCCCCAATATGGGGTGCAATGAAGAAAACTTTACTCAATGCCAAACACCTCAATTGTGAAAACAGCATCGCTGTGAGGCAGCCCTGGGAACAGGCCCCTCTCAGGTTAGAGAGCTCTGCTCTGTTTCTTGCTGGTCTGCTCTGCTCTGCAAGACCTCTTCTGTTTTGCAGCCCCACTGGGAAAATGCAATCTTCAGTGGAAAAAGAAAGTGTACTCTCAGGGCCAGAGGGGAGCTCGCTTTTATGTCTAGAAAGAAGGCATCCCACCCTGGTCCCTGATTCCTCTATCTTCATGCAAATGAGGACTTCAAATCCTTGCAGTTTTATTGGTCCAAACGGCACTTTCCTGATTGATCAGAATGGAGCTGCTCTGATTGGTTGGTGCTACACAGCTCTGATTGGATGGTGAAAGCCTCAATCCTATTGGTTACAAGAGGATTCCAGTAACTCCTTTATAAGGGCTGACTCAGATGACAGAAACATGGTGCAAACAGGCACTTCAGTGCAGAGGCAGGTGGTTCAGGGCAGGCTTCTCCCCGAAGTGCAGTTTGCATGAGAGGCCCCTGTGTGAAAATGGCTGCTAGGCTCTGGGGTGTTTTTTTTGGTGGTTGTTTGTTTGTTTTAATTTGAGCCCAGTTAGTCACCAGGAGCCCTTCTTAGTAGATGTCTTTTTTCTCAGTGTTCACAATGAGTATAGTAATATTCCTGCATTTGAGTCAGAAGATCTGGATTTAAATTTTGGCTCTGCCACTTCATAGTGTGTGATTTTATACAAGCCATATAGCTACTTTGAGACTCAGTTTGTGCCTCTTTAAAATGGGATGAACAGCTTTGCATTGCCTGAGGGAATTATTGCGAGGATCAAATGACAGAACACACAAGAAAGCTCTTTTTCAAAACTGCAAAATGCTGCTCAAATGACAAGAAACAATTCCATCAGCAGTGGCTCCTTTTCTTTGGGAGTTGCCATGTACGTTCGAGACCAAATGAGAAGCTTTGATCCACACAGTGTATGTTTACAGACACTGGAGGAGCTGGCTGACCTTGCTGACCACAGAGAAATCATGATCATTCTCTCCTCCTGGTACAGCCTTTTTTCTCACTTGAAAGATGAGTTTCAAGGCAGAGGTAAGGAAAGTGGCCTCAGGTAATAAACCCCTCTCCTTGCCCCCACTTGCCTGACTCAAGTTGTAGATGGCTAAGAGCGTGACTGCCCCAGCCCTGGGAGCTCTTCCCTCAGCCACTGCTGGTTCTGCCTTTCGCAACATCATCCTTGAAGGCTGAGAAAGGGGACAGGTGCAGCCTCCACATCCTCCTGTCTGGTTGGATCCAGGAAGGATATTGTAAGCTTTTCTCCCAAGACGAGGCATCTCTTTCAGAAGATCTGAGGGGACATTTATCTTCCTGACGCACTAATCTGTCAGCCACAGATGAAGATAAGGAGATAATGAGCAGAAAAGGAAGGGAACACATCCAATCTGATGAGCAGGGAGTATGTTCTAGAGGTCACAGCATCCTCCCCATGCTTGAGAAAGGACAGCTTACACAATACTCATGGAGGTAGAGGGAAACACCACTGGACACCTGGAAAGAGAGTCAGAAGAGCTGAATTCAAACCTCAGCCCCTTCCCAGCTGGGCTATCTCTCTGAGCTTCAGTTTCTAGCCCATGAAATGGCAGTGCCACTGGTGGTGATGTTATTTTCCTAACATCACTTGTTAGTCTGACAATTCAATGATATAAGAGGTATAAAAGCATCCTCCACCGTGCTTTCCCTGTGTTGCCATAATATCATCCCTCTGAACTGTAACCCAGTCATTCCATCAAAACTGACCTGTCTGTGTGGTTAATAAATTTACCTGCCAGTCCTGGCACTTGACCATGTTGGTGCAAATGGTGAATTTTTCACCCTTCTGATAAAACATGGTTGCACGTTGTCAACCACCTGGTATGTCTTAATTCTTTGATCTGAAACTGAAAGGGGTTTTCCAGAATCATGCACTTCCACATAGGATGAGAGAACAGCACTGGGAAAGACCGAATGGACAGGATCCATGAACCTGGCCCCCACTTCAACTAGAACAGATCCCTTACCTGTTTTACATATGTGATTTCCTAGCGGGATGGCTTCTGAGTAGTATAGAGCTGCTGCAAGGTGGGAAATGGCAATATTTGAAAACTACCTTGGAAATGCAGTGGTAGTAAGGGGACAACTTAAGGCAGCTCTCTCCAGTAGCTTGTCCAGAGCTTATCATATCTAAGGTAAATAGGTTAAAAGTAGGGAGATGAATGAACAACAATTGAATGAATGTTTTAAACATGGGATGGAACCCATGATGGAGGCAGGAAGCTCAAACATTACCGATCTGATTGTGTCTTGCTGCCATCACACATACATGTCACCTGTTTCTCCCACTCTCCCAGATGCCACTGCTGCTGTCCTGCACACGTGGGCTTCCTGCACCCCCATAGGAGCTGGTAAAAGGGAAATCAAAAGCACCAGCATCCTCAAGGAAAGCCCATTTTCTAGGGTTTATCTTAGGAGACCTTTGGCATCTCTGTGGTTCCCCATAAGACACAGGATAATGTAAACAGTGCTATCTGGCTGGGCCCAAACCCACCTTTCCCTTCGCAAATGAGCATCAGCACTAACAACAATACCAACCACAACAATGGCGTGTGAGGCCCTGTGCTAAGTACTTACCTGTACTATCCCTTTCCCCATGACGTCCCTGCAAGATAGATAGTAGCACCCTTGCTTTTATAAATGAGAACAGTGAGCTCAGAGCAGCTAAGTACCTTGCCCAGAGTCATATGCTGTTAAGTAGCAACACTGACATTTGAACTCAGATCTTTATTCACTCTCAAACCTAACATTTTTATATTATACTAAGCTGACTTGCTCATTAAATATGGTGTTGGACCATCAAACAACGCTGAATGACCACTTCTCTGAAAAATGCAGTGTTACACAGATTTCAGGCTATGGTTTCAGCCCCCTCCAGCCCCTTTCACTGACGCAAACTGGTACCTGCACACAGGAGCCTGTAGATTTCTACAGTGATTTTAATCAATTTATGATGCATTTAGTCTCCTTTGGCATAATTAGTTAAATATTAAAAATGGGACCAAAAATACGGAATGAATACTTGAAGAAATGCATGGGTAAGTGAGTGAAGGAGAATTTAAGTGAATGAATAATGAATGGGTCAGGCATCCTGCAAAAGAGGGAAATCCAGCTGTTGAGTCAATGAATCATATAGTCGAAGCTAGAATTTAGGACAGAAATGGGAGAATTATATAATAAGAAAGGGGTGGTTATAGAAAGGAAGCACAGAAATTCTCACTGGAATATTTGAAAGAGGAGGACACAGGCTGGTACCATAGAAGAGGGAGATGACTGCAGAGATCAGCTCTGGGGCTGCTCCAGATGCACGTGACAGGTAAACATACACAGGCAGAGCTTTCAACCGTGGTGCCGAAGAGCTAAGACATCCCGCTTGGTGCCTTTGGCACAAATCTCACTGCAGGTTTCATTCCAACCTGTGTCATCAGGAACAGGACCCAGGTAATGGAAGAACCACAGGTCCTGGGAAGATCAAAGACACACGCTTTTATGCCTCAATTAACGTTCCCCTTTTAAGGCGTTCAAACACAATTTAGCCTTTCTCTACTGCGCTGGGTGAGACATAAAGACATGTGCAGGGTCTTTCTGGAACACAAAGCCATGCATGTCTATAATTAACAGTTTCCTCCTACTACAAAGGGAGTGGGGTTTTAGTATAAAGCATAGCCCATGTGTAAGGATGGAAACTGTTCAATTCACCGGGTACTGAGTGGGCTGTCTGCCCAGGACCGTCTGTCACAGCATGATAAAGCTTCCCAGGCACACCAAGTTTGAGGCAAGGAATTAAGAGATAAGAGTTCTAACCAGGAAGAGAGAGGACAAGGGGTGGGGTAAAGAGAGTGACGATTCACCGTGTATAGAAAGAACATCCACTTAGAGTCAGCAAGCCTATATTTAGTTGTGTACTGGAATCACCACTGTCTGGATTGCCTTGGGAATTCATAGAGATCCTTAATTCCTGCTTTCTTGTGAGAAGGAGATAACAAGACAGCCCCTGGGACTGTTGCATTGAATCTATGTTCTTTTTTTTCAGGGAAAGTTGATTTCAGTATGCTCTTCCAGGCTTACACCGATTCACTGATAAACTTCCTCTGAAACCCCAAGAAAGTAATTGTCCTTCAAACAGAGAAGTATCCTGGAGCAGAGTACTAACACTTCTTTCTAAGCCAGCACAATCTGCTGAATGGCTTTGGGTGTCCTGGGGTGGAACCATGCTCCTCATACCAAGAACTGCGTGCCGCATATGACAGGGCTGACTTCAAACAAGTTGGGTTTATAAAAGAGCCTTGAAGAATATTAAAGCAGTTATACTAAGGAAGGGCATCACAAAAACAAAAAGCACTGTAGATCTGTGCACTGATTAAACACACATGCACGTGCGCACGCACACACACACACACACACATAACACACAACCAAAACCAAACACTCCCTCCCCAAATCTCAACCTTTGTTTAAGTAAGAACTGTCATAAGCTACAAGGCAAAGGGCTATCTTCTGCTGTTGAGCAATGGGCTGATGGCTACAGTGTGTCAGGCATTTTCTCATTGCATTTTCGCCACTGTATTCCTCCCCGCCCCACTTGGAGTGTGAGGAAGACTGCTCAGTCAGGGGGCAAAAGGCCTGGGACAACACAGGAAAAGGGGACTGGTGGTCAAGACTCTCCCATCTCTACTACATACTGGATTTCCAAACCTCCAGCGGGGTTTGAACCATCCTATTTAACTCTACAGCTGTCTGTGTACTGTTTCCTTCTCCAAACGGATTCTTAAGGTAAAACGGTATCACGGAGTTCTGAGACACAGAGTCAGAGGCAGAAAATTATATATATCCCAAAGAAAAACTTTCAATGTGTTCACTTCAAAGAGTCCATTCATCCCCCAATGACCAGCGGGAACTGCAGGAGTCCGACGTTTCCTTGGTAAATAAAGGGATGGGAACGGTGCACAGGAACACCCCACCAGACAGACTTCTTCCTTTTATTCTTTCTATAAACGCAGGCGAGAGCCTCAGAGGCAGGCCCGTGGGGGCCACCCGGCCTCCCTGAAAAGCCGAAACTGTTCTCCCGTGCAGAGCCAAGGGAGCCCAGCCTTTCAAAGCCCCGTTTTGAAAGCAGCTGGCGTCTTGAAAGGAGGCTCAGGTGGAATTTGCTTATTGGTGCAGGCTGCACAATAGGCAGTGTGCCAGCCACAGCGGGGTCCCTGTGAGCACGCCCTGTCCCTGCAGCCCCCTGCATCACCACGTACCTCCGCACTGCCCTCCAAGTCTCCAGGCTCCAGGCCGCCTCCAAGCCCGGATCCCAGGCAGCACCCGTCTGCATGGCGCTGCCGGGAACAGCCCTCACTAATGAGGTCCACCAAGAGTGGTTCCTGTGGCAAGGCTGTCCTTGGGACTTCAGGGCATCAGGCTGAGTTTTTAGTTCCTCTTTCAAGGTCACTTACTTGAAAGTTTTCCATTTCAAGCCATTGAGAAAGCCTGATAGATGCCGAGAGAAGAAAGGACAGCAAGATTTTTGAAGAGAAATAATTTTTCAAAATCCCAAAACACCTGAAAAATACTTCAAGCAAAGAAAAAAGAAAGGTAATTTAAAGAAATAGTTCAAGTAATTGAAAAGGAAACACTGAAGGCATTAAGAGGTGCCCCCCCCCATATCTGACCCATTACATTCTAACAACAGTGAGAGGGACTTGGGTGAAAAATTGAAGCTTTGAGCTTCCAGCAATTGAGGTAAAACTAAATCCAGGTGAATTAAAAGGACATGTCCCCAATGAGAACTGCAGTGGCTTCTCAGCATAAACCACGTACTTCCTCTTCGGTAGATGGCCAAGTAAGTGTGAAAACTGTCCTGTTAATCACTTCCCCATATTACTGATGAATCTTCAAACATAGGAAGATTTGCTCCCACCACACAGGAAATCAAAGCCCAGAGAGGTCAAGTTAGGGTAACTGACCCAAGTTAACACAGCCTGCAGCAGGAAGGCCTAGATCCACACAGGGCCCCTGTGGTTTTTCAACCCATCCTTCTTCCTGCAAGTAAATAATGAAATAGATCAATAAATACACACATGAAGTAAGAAGGAAAACGGGGGAAAAACTGGCTGAGGTAGAATTCCGCTCCAATACTCTACAGAGATTCGAACCTCAATTTAGAGACCCTGCTCCGTATGTACACAGCACCTGTCAAATGCAAAGGCCGTGCAAGGTCTGATGAAAGAAGTAATAAGAAATCCAACAAGGTCTCTGTGCTCTGAAACGTCATTATTTAGGAGAGAATTCGTATTTTCACATACAGGTAGCAGAGGTAGCAAGGAGAGGAAAGAACAGGGACTAGCCTTTACTAGGAGAAAGGTGGGTCGAAATGATGGTTGATGCTCCTCAACCACAGGCCAAAGGCGATCAAGAACATTGGCTCAGAAATCCAGTGCTACGGCCTCACTGAGTTGCCTTGGACACACCATTTAACCTCTCTGCTCCTTAATGCCATAAACAATAGAGTTGTTATGAATTGTAAGATAAATAAAATGTATGAAATGCATAAGACAGTGCATACTCTGTTTTAACCATGCTTTAAATTTTCCATTTCTGTTGCTTTTTCCAAGCCCGGGCACAAGCATTTTGCATTGATAGCCATGTGAAGTCTATGACAGTGCCATGAGGTATAGGAATGTACCCTTATTTTACAGGTGAGGAAACTGAGGCATTCAGAGTTTCTGCAACCTGCCCAAGTTTACTCACCTAGGAAATAAGAACTAAGCTCTAGACCCAGGTCGGTCTAGTCAGGTTTATTCTTTCCATAACTGTTCAATATTGCCTCCCTGAGCTTATACCAAGAGTGCAAATTTAAACTTGACTCAGTCACAAGGTTTTAAACATGCTTTAAACATTTTTCCTGTGCTAGTCATCTGCTAAGTATTGGGAATGTAGAGAAAAACAACACAGTTCTCACACCCACGTCCCAAAGAGAACGTCCTATCTATCATATTCCTGTGGCAACTGAAGTTTGCTTGTTTTTTTAAGTGTTCCAATGTTAGCTCCCACCACTCTCCCATGCAAGCCTTTACTTCAAACAACTCCAGGTTCAGGCTTAGTTCTCTCCCCCACAGCCCACTCCTTCTATAAGATTGAAAATTTTGAAACTCAAGGTATTAGTAAAGTATGACCTGAAGAAAGGGCAGTTAACTATCACAAGATGTGATGAATCTCTCATCCAATACAAAGATTGGATTACAACATCCCCATGGTTCTTGGAAACTTTTAAAGTCATAGTGACTATCTTTGGGGGTGATCCCTTTCCATAGGCACACAGTTCCAAGCCCCAAGGATGTTCTAGTGTGAAACTATAAATTCTACCTACAGTTCTAGTCTGCCCATTGGAATGAATATACCAAACTAGCGTGATCACTCTTCCCTGGCTATTTTTTAAGGTGCACCTGTGCCTTCCCCACCTTAATTTTTTATTCTTTGAAATTGGCACCTCCGATACACAAGGTCCTTCCTCAGGGAATATGATTTTCAAGCATGTCAACATCTCCAATCACTCCCCCGAATAGGGTCTACAACTTGTCACTATCCACCCCAAAGTAAGAGAGGGGCAAAACCCTGGTCCCACCAGAGCTTTATAACTAAACTTCTACTTGGCATTTTACTTTTCTACATGCTGTCTGAGTTTGCATTTGCTTTCTTCCACCTTGGGAAGGGAGGGTTTGGTGCCAGCAGCAATATTGTTAGTTCATCTGCATCTCTGCTGGGGACAGGAGGAGCAGGTAATTAATTGTTTCTCTTCTGGGCTCGGCAGCGGGCTTTCTCTGGAAAAGTTGAGCATCCCTCATCCAGCAATGGTTTCTGCAATTAAAGCTATCCACAGCCAGGAGTTTGATTAATAGCTGGGAGGTTTCTCCTTTGCTGACAAATGAAAAAGAGAGAGAGAGAGAAATCAGATAGGGGGAAGCTGAACACATTTGCTTAGCACAGGGCCTGGCTAATGTTCTTCCCAAAGAAAGAGCTGCAGCAAGTTCCTAGGGACTGAGGGGGTGGCAGGGGGGAATCCCTTAAAAGTTTGCGAAGTAATGGATCCAAAAACAGATGTGCCTGTTCCTCTGGATCAGAGCAGAAAGTGCTGTAATCGGCAGTCTCTGGAGCCGGAAAGGATTACTACTCACATGGCACAGATGGGAAACTAGGGCTCGGAGAAGGGCACTTAGTTTTCCCAAGGTCACACAACCTGCCAAAAAATTAAGGCCAGCTGTTGCTGAACTATACACTTCCCAAAGTCATTGAGTCACTTTGTTCCAGCTGGAAAGGAGGGATAAGACAGTTAGGTCTGATTAACACAATTAAAGCAACTAAAGCCCTGAACCCAGAACTCTGCACCCCACCCGGCCCAGTCCTCTCTACACCACATTACAGCCCCCTGTGGCAGAGGGTGTGTTCAGCGACTTAGAATAAGATCTGCCAGAGAGAATTTGGCCACTTTACAAAGTCCACTCATTGTTCCTAGCTTTTCCCTCTAGGACTGTCCTGAGTAATTAAAATCTCCTGTTTCCTTGGAGATTAGAAGACAATGACCCTCTCCTCCCAAGTTCCCAGACCTCTTCTGAAAGGACTTGGAGGGGATGGGTTGGGGGACTTGAGAACAGCTGGCCAGTGAGGGAAGTCTATGAGCCACAGGGCTAAGCTGTCAGCCCCAAGGCAGGCCTACAAAGGCAAGTAGGAAGCAGAAACTGAAAAGGTAGATGGAGGCTTTCCAGAATGCTAAAGGCTCTTCCTGGGGTGCAGCAAGGGTCAGAAGACAGTGCATGTGTACATGGTGTTCTATGTCAAGGCAAAGGACAAATCAGAGATCAGGGCCTTTAAAGAGGTATCAGGGGAGCCAGGGTGTATGAGGCCATTCCCTGTGAATTCTTGTGGATGTTGTATCATTGGAATGAGATGGCTCTTGAAAGTCCCTGTGCCCTGTTCCCACAGGTGTGCTTCTGTTAGATTTAATGGTCCTGCCCTCTGAGAGTAGGATGTGATACAAGCTGGTGGACATAGAGACTCTCCAAGGTCAAAGGGCTAGTGTGTGTATGACAAGAAAAGCCATACTGTGTCTCCAAGAGTGACCGTCAATGTCGACTGTTCTTATGAGCTACGTGACCTTAAAGAACTCAATTTCTGAGCTTTTTTGTCCCTCAGCTCTAAAGTGGGTTTTAGTAATGATTAGAAGAATGATATATTTACAGTACTTAATATGATACTTGACACAGTTAATGGTAAAAACCATAATAGTATTTACTGCCACATGTAACAATAGTGATAAACTAAATAAAACTGGTAAGCAGAATAAAATCCACTGGGGTAGAACGCGTTGTTCATGGCACACATTAAAAAAGAAATGGCGAACTCTGGCCTATGGGAGCAATTCAGCTCATCACCTGTTTTTGTAGACCCTGGGAACTAAGACTGGTCTTTAGACTTTTTAATGGTTGGAGAAAAAGCGTGAAAGAAGACTACCATTTCCTGACCTATGAAAAGTATTCAAAACTTAGATTTCAGTGTCCATAAATAAACTTGTATTGGAACACACCTGTCCGTTCATTTACATTTTGTCAGGATCTACTTTTGAGCTGCAGAGACAGAGCTGAATAGCTGTTACTGAGATCACAACACCGTGTGGTTCACAAAGCCTGCAGTATTTACCGTTAGGTCCCTTACAGAGAAAGTTTGCTGGCCCCTGGATTAGATCCCCCTGCCTTGCGTCTAGCCTGCTATCTCTTTTAAGCTCAGTGCAGCTCTGCCCTCCTGGCTACAGAGGCTGTGCACAGGGGAGTTTTGCAAGCCCTGGAGGGACATGGCGACCCCCAGGTATGGTGTCTACCTCCTTTTTCACAGGCATGGTGACAATTCTCCGTGGGAATGTGGGCTGATAGACCAAGGTCTTCAATTAGCTACAGGGAGTTGAAATAACTATTTTCCCCAGAATGTGTTGCCCCTCTCCAGCCATGCAAATGCACGTGCTCCTCACAAGGTCCTAACAATTTAAGTCATTAAAGGAAAGGAATCTCACCCATTTTATTGCCATAGTTACCGAGATTGCAAGTTTAGATGCTGTATTAGCAGTAAGTGCACGGTAATAATGGAAGTCAGGGAGGAGGGAACAAAAAGGATTCTGGCTCCAGTTTCTCCCTACAGCATCCTTCAGGGCAAATATACCAGAGACAGTTTGCATTAAATTGCAAAGTTGGCGGTTTTCTTTTTAAAAAAATAATCCAAATAATTGCTTTAAAATCTCCTGTCTTCCCCTGACTGGTTAGCCCTCACGCAGCTCACCTCATCCTGAAACAATGAAAAGGAGGTTAAAAGAAAAATAAGTGGTCAGGGTTACCATGGAAACCAAAGTGGAAGGCAAGTGAAAGTCAATTTAAGGTTTAAATGCATATGAAGCAGATGTATGTGTGTGGACACATTTGCATATAGATATCCATCTCCCCTCCTCTCTGCTATCCATAATGTGTTCTGTTCTTCCTTCCAGGCCCACTTCAGGACCCTCCACCTCCAGGGAAATTGTCCTGACAATTTCAAGCCCCAGTAATCTCTCTCTTCTGGAACTACATTTGAACTGTAGTCTGCACACAGGAATTGACCTCCACATACACACTGCCCTGGTAAGAAATCGTAAGAACATTGGAGGTCATTGAATACTCTTTTATATATATATATTTCAGTAGAAGTAACACTATTGAGTGTGGTTGGTAGGGTGTGTGAATATCTTGCACAAAATGAACAGCAATTTGAACACTTCACCTAAAATGTCGTATGATATGCTTTAGTGTGATATTGTTATGTTATAGAATGACATGCTTATGATTTTGTAATAATAGATTTTTAGGTAATAAAAAAGAGGTGTTATTTGTGCTGGGCCCTGCATATATAATAAGTTGATTAATATTAGAATAAATAATTTACCTTGCAAGACCTAGGTCAAAACACCCATTTTCATATGCCAAGAACAGTTGCTAGTTATTAGTATCATTGTTGTTACTCATCTTTAAATGCACAATGACAACTTTCCCCTGTTGATTCCAAGGGGAAACTTGAATATATGAGAAAGATGCAAAGGGCAAGATGAAGGCAATTGGGACGGGAGAAACCTTAGTGTGTGAAAAACAGATGATGGACCCTGGAACTTGGACACAGAAAAGATGCTCAAAAGATGTGTTTCACTGAGTTCAGTTCTCAGAAGTGAGACTTAGGACAGAACATATTCTGTGGGAGTTCAGAGTGCAGGCACAGGGGCAAGAAGTGAAAAGTGTGGGCCAGAGTTTGTGTTTCTCAAGGAAGGACTTACAGAGCTTTAAGCTGTTCAATGTTAGAAAAAGGTCTCCTGTGAAGTAGTGAGTTCCCCAGCACAGGAAGCATTCAAGAGGGCATTGAATGTATACGTAACAACATTGAGGAATAAAAAGTATCATGTATTTAATAAATTATAAAGAGGAAAGTAGAGTTTGGCGTGATGGAGGTGGTGGTGGTAAGGAGTGATGAGAAATGTGCAGAACTGAGTGGAAGAAGCTAAAAACACAACTCACAGATTGAGCACAAAGAACTGTATTTTAGGTTAACAATATTGTTGCAGGAATAAGGATCCATGAAAGGGTTTGAGTAGAAAGTGACGCGGTCACTGATATACTTAGAGAAGATTGCTCTATTGTCTGTGAACAAGAGGGGTGGCTGGGACATGCCCCAAGAATATTTCACAGCAGTCAATAGCCCAGGTGATGGAGGCCTGGATTAAGGCAGGGGCAGCAGGGAGGATGAATCTCAGACATAGTAGGGGCTTATATTAAAGCAGAAGAGAAAGGCGGCATCAGCCAGTTCTCCTAAGCTGGTCCCACTCACCGTCTGCCACTCCCATGTTTGCCATCCTGAAAAACAAACCAGCCTCCCTTGTTTGCAAGAGCCGGCTCGGATTGTCAGCTGGGTTGCGAAGGTTGCAGTCACCTTGAGTGGATTCCCCACGCAGCTCAGTGAGGAGCAGAGCCTCCCCTCCGCTGCTCTGTCAGCTCCACTTTGCATCAAAACTGTTTCATATGTCACCAAGTTATTAAAGCTGCGGATTGCAGTGCTGTGTCAGGCGATGCTGTGCTCAAACTGGGTCAGCAAGAGCTGTCTCTCCAGCAAGATGTGGGCTCCTGGTGTCCCCACATGCCAGCCCTCGTTGCGGTGACTCGTTAGCCACCTCCCCCCAGCTGGCTTGGAGACGAGGTCACGATAACTGCATCATTTGCCCCTTCTATGCAGCAACTCCAGGGGCGAATAATTCCAGACACTGCCATTGTTTGTGCTCACAGGATGGCAAGATCTTGCTTTTTTAAGTCTCTTTTGAATCATCTCTTTTCGTGACAGAACAGCTATAAGAAGTGAAGAATCAGCTATTTGGAAACCCAAGCATGCAGGGTTCCCCTCTGCTGCTCCAGGCAGCCCAGGGACAAAAGGGGATCAGAGAGGGAAAAACAGATACATCTTCAGGAAGAGACACATAAAACTCCACTGTGGAAGGAATGGTCCTGCAGCACGGGAGACACGGATTTTCAGGGCATCACAGGAGAAGGCTGTCAGAGTCAAACAGGTCTTTACAGCTCCTCATCCCATTGGCCCAACTCATTTTATGAGATAAGGCAACTGAGGCCCAGACCAGGGAGGCAAACTGACTCCAATCACACAGCTAATTTGTACTAGAGTCAGAAGCGGGGGATTGTCTTAGGGTTCATAACTACCAGCTTCCATTTCTGAGTGTTACATTTGACTTATACTCATTTCCTCAGAATGAAGCTTATGTTATTTGCTGGGGGGAAAAAAACAAGCAACCCACCCGTGAATGCCCGCCCTCCTGTGTGCATGTGAGGGAGAGACTCCTAGCTTGCCGTTTTCTGGAACGTGGAGACTGGTACTCAGGGAGTGCACATTGCACAGCTCTAAGCAGTGCAGTCACAGAACTGAGATTATAAGCCCTTGACTTTGGCTGCAGGACTCTCTTCCAAGCCATCATTTTTCATTATTCTTGATATGTCACATGGTGTCCCCATCGTATTTTGCGTTCAATAAATGCTTATTAAACGAATAGTTGCACCATTCTATTCTATAGATTCAATCACGCTCCCAGAAGGACAACAGCCCACGTGGTAAATGACTGATACATAATAATCAGAAAAATGTTGGTATTATTCACAGAAGTGTCAGCAAAGCATGGGGGATGGGGAGGTATGGTAATTTGAGTTCACTTTTGTTTAAAAAAAATCCCATTATATTTTACTTTTTTTCTCTCCTGTCATTTTCATAAGTATGAGAAAATAAGTACAAGGAAATAAAATGAAACATTATAAGTTGTCAAAACTCCAAATTGCCTGGGAATTACTACTAGAGAGAGCCAAATTTACCAGATTACTCTACTGACTTGCTTGTCTTCTTGCCCTGATTTGCCTGTTTATGTTCTAGTCTGGGGCCATCTACCCCTGTACCAACACCCCAGCCTCTTGCACACTTGGGAACAAGCCCTGAGCCCGGCCTACAGAAATGTGAAAAGTCCAAATCAACACCTCAGGGCCTCAGCAGCCAGTCAGTCAGCCTGCCGGGCCAAGTTGGACCTGGTCCTATATGCCAAAGCTGAAGCCTGGGTGGCCCATACGTGTGTCCCTGCCTATGGCCTAAGTATGGATACTGGGTCTTTGTGTTCATTCATTCATTCATTTCTTCATTCATTCATCACAAACTTAGAGTGAATACCTAAGTATCTGTCTTCATTCTTCAAGTTATTAATAATTATATAGAGAGAACACCTACTATTTGCTAGGTATTGTGTCTGGTAGTGAAAAAACTATTAAAAAAAAGACAATTCTCCAGCAGCTCACAGTCTAAAACAATGTCTAAGAAGTCAATGTACCTGAAAGTAAATTGACAACTACAAAGTAAGGTGATTCAAACTACAAAGAAACCATGGACAAAGTCCTCTGAGTACAGAGAGTGGGGGGTAGCTGGTTCTGTTCAGAACAATGGGGAATGACCAGAGAAGGTTTTGCAAAAGATGCAAAAAAACAAAACAAAACAAAACACGGAGTCGTGAAAGACACATTCCAAGTGGAGGGAACAAGCAAGAGAAAAGTCAGACATGCATGAGAGGCCATGTCACTTCTGAGAAAGGTAGAAGCACTCCAATAATGTTAACTCTCAGTACTGAGTATGTATGATGGCGTAGGCCATGAGTTAAATAGTTTGCATACAGGATCTTGTTGAATCATCCCTTCAATTCTGAGATTATCTGTTTCGTAGATAAAGAAGTGCTTGCCATTGTGATGAGGTTAGTGACTTAAGATTGCATAGCTAGTAAAATGAACCAGTAACTGCGCATCCATCTGTCAGTCTGCAAAGCCTCATTCTGAGACCCTACACTGTGCAGCTCCCCCACTTTGTTGATGGGAGAGTGGAGCCTAGAGAGGTGAATTCCCTTGCTGAGGATGACATGGCGGTGGCATGTAGAATCTGAAAGTAGGTCTGGGTCCATGAGCTTTCCACTACCTAACCTGTCATTCTGTGCAGGATTTATGAAAGAGATTTCAGTGTAGAGACAGGAGCATTTTCTCCCTACAAGTTAGTGAGAAGAATCCAGCTGCTCAGTCCCTAAAATGGGTGTTGTATTTATGGTGCATAACAGATATATCAATGCAAATTGCCCCGGGTCCTTTGCAACATGAAAGTAAAAAATACCCAGCTAGAAGAGTTTCAGGGGAAAATGAATGAGAAAGACAAATAATAGGATGATGGAAGAAGGATTTGGAGGTCCTTTGGGAAGAAATGGGAAAGATAAAGGCAAAGGATTTTAGGTTGAAGCAGTGAAAGCACTTGGGAGTTGGGGAAAGGAGCAAAGGATGCACAAGATGTTAGAAATAAAGAAGACAGCGAAGGCTGCTCTTGTGCAGAAAAGCCAACAGCACACGTCAGTAAAAGTGGCTTGGTCTCAAATCCACAGAGGAGGAACGGGGAGGGGAATTGTGAGAAATTAATGGAGGAAAAAGAAAAGAGTTAAGACTATGAGTCCCGCTGGTGATGGAGAGCACATCCCACTAGGAGGAGAAATGCATGACCGAGGAAGCTACTGCCTGAGAAACAACGTATTAATGCAAAGGGGAAAAGCTAAGAGGCTTAGAAAGGAAGCTCTGAAGGATGAAAATAGAATTGTAGATACGCAGAAATCACAACTTAAGGTAAAGGCCATATGATACAAATAGGAAACAGAGTGTGTAGGCTCTGAGTGACAAACAAGCGGAGATAATTTGAGCATAAGAAAGAAGGCAATGCAGATTGAAAAAATATAAATGATTCATGAAAAGAGCAAAAGTCAGTAGCTAACATTTATTGATCACCTGTAATGTGCTCAATATTTTACATATGGTCTATCATTTAATTCTCTTAACAGCCCTACCTTGTCAGCATATCTAGCCATATATTCCACATCCAGCAGAAATTGTGTCTTGACTACGCTCACGCCTCTAGTAGTGCTAGAGCTGGGACTAGAATTGAGATGTCCCTGTGTCCAGACACACTGCTTTTTCTTTATTGCACCCGGCTTCCATATACCATATGATCTCTCCTATAAGTGGAATCTAATCAACAAAACAAACAAGTAAGCAAAATATAACCAGAGACATTGAAATTAAGAACAAACTGTAACCAGAAGAGAGGTAGGAGGGGACAATGGGGGAAAAAAGGGGAATGGTCAAGCCAAGGAACATGTATAAAAGGTCCCATGGACAAAGCCAAAGGGGGGTAGGATTGAGGTTGGGAGGTGGGGGTGGGTGAGGTAGGGAAAAGTGGTAGCAGGAAAATGGTGACAACCACACTGGAACAACAATAAAAATAAATAAGTAAATAAATTTTTTAAAATAATAATAAAATACAACCAATGGAAATGTTAGACAATATCAACTGATTTACATAGTCCCTGGAACACAAAGATCACTCCATAAATGTCGGTTTCTATAATTTTACTTAGACATCTACTGGACCTGGAAAATTGATGTGATTTTTGCGTGAGCAAAAAAGACATTTTAAAACTTAGAGGAAAAAAATGTTATAACTTCTGATCTTTTGCTACTGAGAGTTGATCATAAGCATCTCTTCCCACCTGCATGTTTTAGTGACACCATGCTTGTTGTGTCTTGAAATTAGCCACGGTAGAAATCTTTACACCACAAAAATCGGCAAACCTTGGCCTGGCTTTCTACTCCCCTCCCCCTGCCCCTGGACAGCTGGTCGCTAAACATGCACCAGCACATCAACGAATGTTCCTCATCTAGGTGGGAAGATGTATGGTCACCATTATATAAGAAAAGAACAAACATAATGTTTTTTAGTGAATGTCATTCCCCCCAAAGAGACATACGAAAGTATTCTTGTAGGGACAAGGTGATTTTCTGGAAACAGAATAACAGATTTATTTGTAAGATTTTTCAGTATATGAAGCTAGATGTTTAAAACTGAAATTGGACAACAGATATTCAGGCACACGTTAAAATTCTGAAGCACAGTAGTAATATTTAAGAGAGTAGCTTCTGGAATAAATGCCTCAGGATTTGAATTCTGGCTTCGCCAGTTACTAGCCGTGGGATCTTAGGCCAGTTAATTAACTTCTCGGTTGCAATTTCATCTGTAAAATGAGGGAAATAATATTCCTCCGAGGAAGTCAGTAGGACTCTATGAAGCGATGTGGGTCAAGCGAGTCACACAGTGCTGGGGACACAGAGATCACTCACAAAGTGCTGGCTTCCAGGACTATACTGAACCAGAGACTGGGCCTGGAGAATTGGTATGACGCACATGCAAGTGAGAATGGAAATGGTGAGAGGAAACAGTGCTCCTTTCCTGATCATTTTAGGGCGATAGCTGAAATTATTCTTTCAGGTGCTGGAATATTTGACCACAACCTGTAGGAGATGCTTAAATTTTCTCAGAGCAGGAGAAGACTGAAAATGAATTAGGAAGTTCTCAGTTTTCTTCCCGTGGGATAAGACAGATGGTCTCTATCAGTGCTTCTTAAATCTGCTTAATTATCAGAATTTCCCAGGGAGATTTAAAAATATATATACGTCCTGTCCCTAATTCAGAAAAGTGTCACTAAGGCCTTAGGGACTGGAGTTCGTACACCTCTCTTTTTTCCAAGGCACTTTTTCCTCAGGATGTTTTGACCAGCCAGGTTTGGTGACTGTCGAACTACATCTCAGCTCTGTGTTGATAAATCAGAGCTAAGTTTATTTCATATCCAGCTGCAGGCCTGGCCACACCCTTGGAAGTTTGTCTTGCACCAGCCCCTGCACTGGCATTTAGGGCCCCTACCAATAAAGGCGGAGCACAGTCTGGGGAGTCACTGCTTGCAGGGAAGTTCATTCCGTCATGGATCGGATCAGGTTCCCGTGAGAACGCTGGCTTGTACTGAATCTATGTCCCCTGATAACATCCATCTGTCACCTTCGTTTGATCTCTCAGAGTCAGTCAGAGTCAATGTAGAGTGTAAGGCAGCACATAGCCTGGCACCTTGGGAGTGCTTGGGAATACTCAGGGGAGCCTAATAAGCCAGGAATCTTCCTGGAGCTCAGTATTGGCAGTCAATGAGAACTGCTGTGGTCAGAGAAGTCTTCCCAGCAGAAATGGAGTTTTAGCTGGCCCTCGAAAGACAGAAGGACTTTGAGGAACTAGAAATTGGGTGTTAGGGAATATGAAAGCTCCTTATTCTAGGAAGGGACAAGATCAGAAATGAGCTTTAGTTTGTCACTCATGGGATGGTGCGGTGGATGGATCGAAGGGGAGGATAACGGAGACAAGAAATCTCTCCCACAGGGTTCTGCATGCAGGGAAAAACCCATGGCACTGGAGGGTGGGAGAATTTGAAGGCCACGAGAGCAGTGGGGGCATTCCTAGACACCCTAGTATATGCCCCATTTACCTCTATTATCCAACTCCACCCCCTCCCCAATCTGAGAAGGTAAGTATCCTTATCCTCACCTTACATGGGAACACATTGAAGATAAGGAAGGTTCTATGACCGTTTCAAGGCCATGTATTCAAGAAGAGGTAAAAATCAGGATTTGGACCCAAGTTGGCCGATCTTTAAATCTCAGGAGCTTTGAGGCATATCATTAAACCCCAGAAACACAAAGGAAAAGGTGGCAGAGCAGTCATTTGCAGAGGAAGCAAAGAGAACATAAAGACAAAGAAGAGAAGGGGGCTAGAAAAAAAGAGAAAGAAAGATGCACGCACACACACACACACACACACACGCACACACACAAGAGTCCACCCGTACTTACTCCAATCTAAGCAGGCCTATTGCACTGTCCTCTGGCTAATATATTCTAGAGTGACTTCGGAGGATCTAAGAGAGAATCACTTGTCACCTTCTGGGAAGTGAATGATAGCATGGGAATTACAGATAATCCCGCTCTCCTCTTCAAGCCCTCTAAGAGACTAAAACATATATATAGGTTTTTATCTTTTTTCAGGAAAGGTTTTTAATTTTTTTCCCTCTTATAAGCACTAGCCTAGATTGTGTCTCTTTTCCCTCTCTGTTTGGCCAAATACAACTGGAGACATGATGAGACTGAGCCCTTGCTAGGGGATAAAAAAATAATAATAAACAAAGCCACGCACAGCTACGTTAAGAAGGGTTTCCTGTCTCTTCCACTTGGAGCTTTCGCTCGAATTAAATGACCGCCTGCCTGTTGTCAGCCACAGTTCTCTATATATCTAGTACCGGAGCTATTAAGATGAATGAGTGGAGCCCACGTGGTTGGGTCAGTCCACAAGAGACATCACGGTTGCTACCTTCTCTCAAAAGAACAGATTATTTTTTGGTCCTGGAGGCCCCACTCCATGCTTTATGGGATGGAGCTAAAATGGGCCAAGTTTTCTAAGGTTTCTTGATCTCTTAATTCCTTCTGAGACAAGGTCAGGAATCTCTTTGACATTCATGAAAGCAGTTGAGGGTATGGCCTCCATGTTCTACTCTCTGGTCTTTGACTTCGATATTTCTCTCTTCAGTGCATCCACCACACCATCCCCTGAGTGACAGCCAAAGCTCATTTCTGATCTCATCCCTTCAGTAAAGAGCTTTACTGTTTCCCAAAACCTTAAGAAATTTCAAGGTCCTTCAGTATCTGGTCCTCTGCTGCCTTTCCACCATTTTCTCTTCTTTATCTCATTTATATTTTTATCATTGAAAATAATTATAATAATAGGTATCACTTACTGAGGGCTTACTATGTGACAGTGTGCCTATCACATTCTGTTCACTATAGCCATTTATTTTATCCCATTGCCATTCTCTTAGGCAAGTATCTACATGATGATCATTTTACCAGGCAAGGTGATAAAACTTAGGAACAGAGAAGTTAAGCAACTTTCCCTGGTCACACAGCTTTTGTGTAATAGATTTAGCATTTAGGTCTGTCTGTCACCAAACCCCATACAATTAATCAGTAATCTTTACCTCCTAGGTACCATACCCACAAGGTCACGTGTCTGTCTTTCAACAAAATAATGAACTCTGACAGATTAAAAAGAGTGGGTTTTTTGCCCTGGCCAGATGGCTCAGTTGGTTGGAATATCGTCCCATAGACTGAAAGGTTGTGGGTTCGATCCCCAGTCAGGGCACATATAGGAGGCGACTAATCGATGTTTCACTTTCACTTCTCTCTCCCACCCCTCTCTCTCCCTCTACAAACCAATAAATATATCCTCAGTTGAGGATTTTTTTTTTTAAAAAAGAATAGTGCTTTTTCTCCCCCATTGTTTTCAAACCTAGCTGGAACAAAAACAGGGAAGGCATTCAGAAAATGTTTTCCAAGTTGTGTTATATTATATTCTGTCTCCTAGTGGTAGGTAGAGATATGGTGACAGTTCCAGACTAGCTCCAGACTACTTCAAATCATGCTTCTGTGACCGGATTTGTAATGAACGAGGGCCAAGTTGTCAGCTGCTCTGTGCCTTCCTCTCCCACCTGTATAATGGGGTTTGAGTGAGGAGTAAATGTATTAATTCGCACCTATTACTTTGAAAGCCCTGACGATCAGTTGGCTGCCTGATGACCCACAGCACTTTACATACACTTTAGGAATGTACCCATCACACTGCTCTCCTCTGTCTACTCTGCTAGACCTTGACCCTCCTGAGTGTGGAGGTCATGCTTTTTTAAGGTTTTTATATCACTCCCCCCTTCAGGGCCTGGCACATAGTATAAGTTCAGCCAAGGTTTTTAAATGAGTACTCGCAGGATTCTGGAATTGTGTCTGTTTTACCAATCAGGCTATACAGGACAAAAAGGCTAGCAGGTGGGGATTCTCAGTTGCCCCCTCCAGCTTCCAGGCCTGTCAGAACAGCATTCTACTTCTTCCTGGTGCCCCACTCAGCATTTGCTCAGCAGCTAGTTACTAAAGTTGACTATGCAGGAACCATGTGCCAGGCATTGTGCTGAGTGTCTACAGGCCTCATCCCATTTCATGTAAACACGTTACATCTCATCCAGTGCATTAGAGAGAAACTGGTGAACAGCACAAATGAACTACATTTCCATGGAACTACATCCATTCCCACACATGAATACAGAGGAAGGAACTTCCATGTACTTTCATTTAGCATTTCCTGCCTCCCAGAAGCTCAGTCAGTGCCTGTGGAGGGCCAAATAACCAGGCTAGAAAAACAAAAAGCCTCTGCAGGCTTCTCCCAGAATGGTGCCCCTTCCCCAGAACACAGGCTTTCTGCTGCAGCCTGACCCGGAGCTCCTGATGAGTAAAGGGCAGGATCTGACTCTAATTGCCCTTCTGGATAAGCCTTTATTTCCCAACGTATGATACAACAACTCTCAGTCCTTCCATATCACAAGTAAAAATGATGGACCAACTCTCACGCATATTTGGCTGATTTGGGCTACATTTAAATATTTCTATCTATCTGTCAACAGAGCTGTCAAGCAGTAAAGTGAAACCCTTGGGGGAGTAGTGAGTCCTATTGTTGGAGTCTTGAGCATAATCTGAATAATCATGTATAAAAGGTAATTGAGGGCAAAATTTGGGAGACTGGCCTTTGGAATCAGATACACATGGGTTCCAGCTTTATATCTATCTCACTAACTGAAATTTACTAGCAAAGTAATTTGAAAGAATCGATTCAATCTCCCTAAGCATCAGTTTCCATCTCTGCCAGTAGTGATGACACCTACCTCCCAAAGTTTGGGGGTACGTTAAATGGGGTGATTGGTGCATGTAAAACACCCAGCACAGTGCCTTGCACCTCGTAACTGCTCAAAGACTTCTTTGTTTAGTATCAATGGAATTAATATTTTTTCTTTAGTACAGGTTTTATTCTTATTGTCTTATAGTAATAAAAGGAAGTCCTACATTGAATATAGAATGTTGACCAAAAGCTTCTAAAATTACCACATGCACACACAACGACCACAAGAGCTAAATGCTTAATGAGAAACTCCAAACATAAAACAGATTCAAGTAGAGCTGCTCCAGTTAATCCCTCCCTTGTTTCCCTACCCTCTTTCCGCCATCTCTGCCCTTTCCTATTATTATGACAGCAGTAGTATTCATAGCATTTTACTACTGCTACTACCACCACTACTCCAGTGGTGTCTTGTTTGTACACAGCAGCATATGCAGTGGGGACAGTCAGATCTGGCTCAAATCCAGGCCAAGCCTCTCACTGATGCTATGACTTTGGGCATAACAGGAGGCTAGCTGAGAGACACAGGGGAGCCCAGGCCTCAGTCTGCCAAACCAATGTGCCCGTCATACAGAGTTCTTCGGAAGATGCATTCTTCTGGCGCTTCACATTCTGTCTCTACTGCTTAACTGGCATCCCCTTGAGGGCAGGAGGCAGTTGTTTCTTCTTTGAGTACCTTTCATCATCTGTTATAAAACTTTGCATTCTATAAATGCCCTCTGGCTGCTGTCTCTATAGCTGCTAATTTCTAGGTGATGGATTCTATTTAAATGAAATGTCTACTCTAGGAAAGCAAAACTGCCCTGTCATGAATTTTTGACACTTTGGTATAATAATAGGGGAAGGAGAAATTACATAACCCTGTTATGCAACTGACAGTCAGTGACACATTCCCTCCACCAGCATGACTCTCCATTCCCAATGTCATAACATCCCAGAATGCCTCTCTGTTTCTTGAAAGGAAGGGTGGGGTCACCTCAATTCCCGGAAAGTTTTAAAAGCAAAACAAAAAAATAGGTCATGTTACTTCAAGTCTGAGTTATAACTTCTCCAGCATAACAACAAGTTCATAGCAACATGAGGATAAGAACTTGGGCCTCTTAAATCCCCCTTAAAGTGCCATAATTCAGTGGTCTTAAGCAGGGGTGTCCAACCTTTTGGCATCTCTGGGCCACATTGGAAGAAGAGCTGTCTTGGACCACACATGAAATACATTGTGACATGTAGTCACAAAAAAATCTCATAATGTTTTAAGTTAATTTATGATTTTGTGCTGGGCCACATTCATAGCCATCCTGGGCTGCGTGTGGCCTGCATGCATAACCCCTGTGGTTGATCCAAGACAGCGAGGGAGTAAATGGAAGCTACACTAACCTTCTCCCAGGACCAACCTGGAATTACTACTAAACTGTAGAGAAATCATCCAGAATATCCAACTGAACTCTATCTGGAGAGAGGCCTTATAACTACAGACAGATGGAAGAAATCACTTCACCACAACATGATTGGTAGAGGGTGTAGAACAGGCACAAGAGGGCTGGCTGGGCTCCCATGAGTGGCAGCTGAAGATCCAGGGGAATATTTCAGTGGCAAGAGGTTTCCACTGAGAAGTGTGGGGTCTAAACCCCAAGCTGGGCTCCCCAGCCTACAGCACCAGAAGTGGAAAAAAACCCAGATAACATCCAGCTGTGAAAGGCAGCAAGGTTTCTGTCTACCAGACAAGAAAATGCTAAAGGAGTTTGTTAATACCAAAGCAGTACTATAACAAATGTTAAAGGACTTGCTTTTAGAAGAAGAAGAAGAAAAAGAGAAAGAAGAAGAACAACAACAACAAAAAAGAAAACAGAGGAAAACAGTCCAACAATAAAATGACACTACATATGTATCTATCAATAATCACCTTAAAAGTAAATGGCATAAATGCTCCAACCAAAAGACATAGATAGCTACATGGATAAGAAAACAAGACCCATATATATGCTGTCTCCGAGAGACCCATCTCAGATCAAAAGATATACACAGACTGAAAGCAAAGGGTTGGAGAGATATTTGATACAAACAGGAAAGAAAAAAAAGCTTGGATAGCAGTACTTATATACAACAAAATAGACTTTAAAACCAAGGCTATAGTAAGAGGCAAAGAAGGACACTACACAATGATAAAGGAAGCAATCCAACAAGAGGGTATAACCCTATTAAACATTTATACACTCAACATAGGAGCACCTAATATGTAAAGCAAATCTTGATGGACATAAAAGGAGAGACTGACAGAAATACAGTCATGGTTGGGGATTTTAACACCCCATTGACTTCCACAGAGAAATCTTCCAGGGAGAAAATCAACAAGGAGACAGCAGCCTTAAAAGACACACTGGATCAAATGGCTTTAATTGATATCTTCAGGGTTTTCACCCCAAAGCAGCAGAATATACATACTTTTCAAGTGCACAAAGAACGTTTTCTAGAACAGACCATATTTTGGGACACAAAATAAGTCTCAATAAATTTAAGGAGATGAAAATCATATCAAACATCTTCTCTGACCACAATGCTATGAAACTAGAAATCAATCACAAGAACACTGAAAGACACGCAGACATGGAAACTAAATAATGTTATTAAACAATGAATGGGTCAACAACGAGATCAAGGAAGAAGTCAAGGAAGAAGTCTTGAAACAAATGAAAATGAGGACACAACAATCCAAAATCTGTGGGACACTGGGAGACCAATCCTAAGTGGGAAATCCATAGAGGCCTATTGCAAAGAAAAAAGAAAAAAGAAAAGAAAGCTCAAATAAAGAATCTAACTTCAAACTTAAAGGAACTTGGAAAGGAACAACAAACAAGGCCCAAAGCAAGTAGAAGGGAGGAAATAATTAAGATGAGAACAGGTATAAATGAAATAGAGTCTAAAAAAAGATACAAAATATCAATAAATCCAAGAGCTTATTCTTTGAAAAGATAAACAGGATTGACAAACCTTTAACCAGACTCATCAAGAAAAAAAGAGAAGGGACCCAAATAAATAAAATCAGAAATGAAAGAGGAGAAATAACAACTGACACCAACGAAATACAAAGGGTTGTAAGAAAATATTATGAACAACTATATGCCAACAAACTCGACAACCTGGATAAAATGGATAAATTCCTAGGACCATACAATCTTCCAAAAATAAATCAGCAAGAATCAGAGAATCTGAATAGACAGATTATACCTAATGAAATTGAAGTGGTCATCAAAAACTCCCAACAAACAAATGCCCTGGACTGGATGGCTTCACAGGTGTATTTTACTAAACATTCTGAGAAGAACTAACACCTCTCCTTCTCAAACTATTTCATAAAATTCAAAAAGAGGGAAGGCTCCCAAACTCATTTTATGAGGCCATCGTTATCCTAATTCCAAAACCAGATAAAGACACTACAAAGAAAGAAAATTACAGGTCAATATCCCTGATGAACATATATGCTAAAATCCTCAACAAAATGTTAGCAAACCAAATACAGCAATGCATCAAAAAGATCATACGTGAAGATCAAGTGGGATTTATTCCGGGAATGTGAGGTTGGTATAATATTCACAAATCAATAAGTGTAATTTATCACATAAACAAAATGAAGGATAAAAATCACACAATCATATCAATAGATGCAGAAAAATCTTTTGATAAAATCCAGCACCCATTTATGGTAAAAAATCTCAGCAAAGTGGGAATAGAGGGAACATACCTCAACATAATAAAGTCCATATATGACAAACCCACTGCCAGCATCATACTCAACTGGCAAAAACTACAAGTGTTCCCCTTAAGATCAGGAACAAGACAGGGATGTCCACTTTCACCTCTCTTATTCAACATAGTTCTGGAAGTCCTAGCCACAGCAATCAGACAAGAGGAAGAAATAAAAGGAGTCCAGATTGGAAAGGAAGAAGTAAAACTGTATTTATTTGCAGATGATATGATACTGTAAATAGAAGCCCCAAAGACTTCACCAAGAAACTGTTGGAACTGATAAATTAATTCAGCAAAGTAGCAGGATACAAAATTAATATCTAGAAATCTGTTGCATTTTTATATACCAATAATGAACTATGAAAGAGGGAAATTAAGAAAATAATCCCATTCACAATTGCTTCAAAAAGAATAAAATACCTAGGAATAAACCTAACCAAGGATGTAAAAGATCTGCATGCAAACAATTACAAGACATTGAAGAAGATACAGATAAGTGGAAGCACATACCATGTTCATGGATAGGAAGAATTAATATCATTAAAATGTCCATGCTACCCAGAGCAATCTATAGATTCAACACATTTCCTATAAAGATTCCAATGACGTATTTCACAGAACTAAAACAAATGTTTCAAAAGTTTATATGGAACCACAAAAGGCCCTGCACTGCAACAGCAATTCTGAGAAAGAAGAACAAAGTTGGAGGAATCATGTTACCTAATATCAAACTATATTACAAGGCCATAGTAATCAAAATAGCCTGGTACTGGCATAAATACAGACACATAAATCAATGAAACAGAATAGAGAGCCCATAAATAAACCCACAGCTTTATAGTCATTAATATTTGACAGAGGAAGCAAGAACATACAATGGGCTAAAAAGAGTTTATTCAATAAATGATGTTGGGAAAATTGGACAGATACATGCAGAAAAATGAAACTAGATCACCTTCTTACACCACACACAAGAATAAATTCAAAATGAGTCAGACTTAAATGTTAGAACTGAAACCATAAAAATCCTAGGAGAAAACATAGGCAGCAAAATCTCATCTATTGCTCATAGAAATTTTTTATCAGTTATATCTCCCCAGCCAAAGGAAACAAAAGAAAAAATAAACAAATGGGACTATATCAAACTAAAAACTTTTTCACAGCAAAGGAAAACATCAACAAAATAAAAAGACAACCCACAGAATGGGAGAACATATTCGCCAATACATCTGATAAGGGATTAATATCCAAAATGTATAAAGTACTTACAAACCTCAATACCAAAAAAACAAACAACCCAATTAAAAAAGTGGGCAAAGGACCAGAATAGACACTTCTCCAAAGAGGACTTACAGATGGCCAATAGACATATGAAAAGATGCTAATGTCACTAATCATCAGAGAAATGCAAATCAGAACCACAATGAGATACCATCTCACACCTGTCAGAACAGCCATCATCAATAAATCAACAAATGACAAGTGCTGGTGAGGATGTGGAGAAAAGGGAACCCTTTTGCACTGTTAGTGGAAATGCCAACTGGTGCAGCCATTGTGGAAAGCAGTATGGAGATATCTCAAAAAAATAAAAATGGATCTGCCTTTTGACCCAGCAATCCGATTTCTGGAAATATATCCAAAGGAACCCAAAACACTAATTCAAAAGAACATAAGCACCCCTATGTTCATTGCAGTGCTATACAATCACCAAGGTACGGAAGCAGCCCAAGTGTCCATCAATAGATGAGTGGATGAAATAACTATGGGACATTTATATAATGGAATACTACTTGGCCATAAAAAAAGAAGACAATTTTAGCCTTTGCAACAGTCTGGATGGACCTGGAGAACATTATGCTAAGGAAATAAGCCAGTCAGAGAAAGACAAATACCATACTATTTCACTCATATGTGGAATCTAATGAACAAACTGAACTAACAAGGAAAAGGGGGACAGACTCATAGATGGAGAGCAGATGACAGATATTGGGAGGAGAGGCTAGGGGGTAAAGGGATTGAGCAAAAAGGAAAAAGGACTCATGAACAGGGACAACAGTGTGGTGATTGCTGGTGGGGAGAGGGGTATAAAGGGACTAAATGATAATGGAAAAAATACAATAAAGATTAAATTAAATTTTTTTTGAAAAAAAAAGTTACTTGGGCTTTTATTCTGATTGTATCCTCCCCATCTCTTAACAAAGGAGATGATTGAGGAATTACTAAATGTCTTACATTTTGCTTGTATTAACTCATTAAATATATGATTCTTAAAGTTGAGCCAACTGAGACAGTTGTGATAAATGACTTTGCCAGGCTCAACTAATGTCAATTAACTCTTGCCATATAGCTATTTCTCCTATGTTGTCTCTTTCGACACCCTGTGCTATGGCCACATCTTCTGCCCACGGTTTCCAAGACTTATCCCGTACATTCATGCCACTCCTTTGTCTAAGAATTCCTCTTCCTCATACTCCACTACAGTCCACCTGCAGAACTATTCTTTTAAATTTCCAGCTCAAATAGCACCTCCTCTGTAAAGCCTTTCTTGACTGCTTCTGGGCAGAACAAACCCCATCCCATGTTGATATAACTCTGTGTGTGTGTGTGTGTGTGTGTGTGTGTGTGTGTGTGCCAATTATTTGTTGACACACATCCCTCACCAAGTTGAATCTGGGAGCGTATCTTTGTTATTTATGTTTGCAACCTCATGTATCATGCAGTGTGCTCAAAATAGGGTAGCTTTTCCATAAATGTGGGATGGAAGGAGGATTAAAACGATGAAAACTTACAAGGAGAAAAAGTAACGCCAGAGCTTTACTTCAACTAATTAAACTGCCAGCAATCTGAGAAGTAGATGTTAGTGTCCTCATTCTACAGCCGACGCAAACAAGACAGGTACTATAAAACTTAGCCTCAGAACACAGATCTGTCTGATTCCCAAGCTTGTGTTCTTCCCAATCCAGTAGAAGAAAAGGCACATTCTTTGGGGAATGCAGCAGGCATTGTCACATGCAGAAGGAGTTAATGGAGTCTACAGATAAGAAGGGAAGGGAAAGAGCAAACTGAGAAAGAACATCAAAAAATAAGGATGGTGGAATACTGACAGTTCAAGGCAGAAACAAGGACACGACATCCTAAGCAAGAATCAGTGTAGTGCCAATAAGAAAGTGCAAATGAAGGGAAGATTGCAGCGACATTTAGACAGGTTAGAATGGCACCAGAATTGAACCCCAGATAATTGGACGAGTATACTTCAAAACTGTGTCAGGAGCCAGAAAAGGGTGAAGGGCAAACACAGGGCCCTGCAGCAGGCGAAGGAGGAAGAATGATTTAGAGGCAGATGCCACAGCTCAGGAAGGGGGAGCTTGACCTCACCGCTTGAGAAGGGAAGTGCCTGGAGGCCTGGCAGCCTGGCCACTGAGTATGTCTTTGGTAGCTGTTTGCAGTGGCATATGGATGAGGGATGATAGCAGCCCCACAGTGATAGAAGGGATCATTGCAGATGGCATTTTAAGAAAGAGAGCAGGAAGGAAAGAGGAAGCAGAGATCTCTGTTATTACCAATCACCAATTGTGAAATTTATGCTGAGTATTCACTCTCAACTGGCAAGAATTCACAGATGGCAAGAGGCAACTGGGCTTGAACGGTGCCTCCACAGTGAACTATTCAGGACCCTGTGAGACACCACTTTAAATATGAAGTGTGGGAAAGAAGAAGGGTAATTACAAGCATTATAGTGTAAGAAAGTGCTCGAATGTAGACACACTGTAGTTGCCTCCTTAAGATAATTCAAATTGGCCAAGTAACAAACACATTGCTGGCATATAGGAGTCTTATAGAGATGACTTATGGATTAATGTAAAAGTTTTTTCAATGTGGAGGCAAAATGGGAGGCATTCTTGGGATTATATATTTGAACAGAAGAGGAGCCCTTCCTTCTAGTAATTTTAAATCCAGTACATATTAATTTCTCCCATTTATGGAGCACTTTTGTAAATTTTGCTGAATCCTCTGTTCCATTTGATTCTCCTGTCACTGAAGTGACCCCATAAACCATTCAGCCCTGAACAAAGACACAGAGACCAAGGTACAAGAGATCAAGGGACCAAACTGAGAGCAGTGCAGCCATTTCACTGTCTAACTCTCTTAACCCCTCCCTCCACAGTCTTTCACCTACCACTCAGTTTGGTTGGTGGCTAAATCTTTTCCAGAAATGAGGGCAACCGGAGCAATTATAAACGCATGAATAAACCACTCCTAAGTTATTGAGTTTTGTATTTTCATACAGTATCAGGAGTTTTTAAATTCTGGAACCACATGTTAACGATGGTGGAATATCTATACAATCGAGTTATACTTCTAATCACAGACTACAATTGCCAAGAAGGACATTTACTCCAGCCTCTGCATTGTATAGATAAGGAAATAGTCCTGGAGAGGTAGACATGCTAGACTGTCAGAGCCTCCCTGACCCTCAGTGGCTGTTTGATCCATTGTTTTCCAATAGGCAACCTTTTCTCATGGCACTTCGAAACCTGTTTTTACATCTGCATACTTCTTATATTATTTATTTTGTTCTGTGTTTTTTTAAAGGCTCACATTTTAAACTTAAATACATAGTTTAAGGAATCACATTCCTTATGATTCACAAAACCTGTTATAAATAGAAATTAACCATAAAATATATATGTAATTATTAAAGTTAATATACTCATCTGCTAACCACATAAATCATCTCATTTACCAACATATAACATTTTGGAAAATGCCAATCCTGCCCAAGTGTCCCATTTTTCAGTAAGAGACTTGAGTCCAGAGAGAAGATCTGAACCACACTGCCACCACCTCTGCTCACTCACCTGATCTCAGCAGCTAATATTCCAGTAACTGTGATGCTCAATTCTCCAACCTGGGCAAGATACTGAGACCACAGCCCATCCAACCAAAGAGGATGTGTACAAAGCACTGAGCGGGACCCAGCAGTGAGCAGAACAGCTAGATCCACCCCCCTGCCATCCATTTCCAAGTGTGTTCTTTGCAGGTAGGAAGTTTCTACAGCAGGGTTTCCCACTGGGAAGCAGTAGATACCTCCAGAAGACCCATCAAACTTAGAGGTCAAAGCTATGGAATATCAGCTTTAAATGCTCACTACCCTAACTCCCCCCAGCAATATTGAAAAACAGTTTCCTGGGAAGAGACTGACAAGGAATTCTTCGCACAGGAGATGCTGGTGTTTCCCAGAGAAAACTATTATTGGAATCTTGATAGTCAATGGTGAGCTGAATAATCAGTTTGCAAAAGAGAAGCAGACGGGTTTTATTTTGAAATGGAAAATCAGAAATATAAAATTTGCAGCAGATGCCTCACAGGGAGTCCGAGGCAGACTAGGACATTTTTCTGGTATAAGCTGATGCTAGGTCTCAGCTATCCTGGAGCATGAAGAAGGGAAATTGGCAACACACTAGGAGGAACTAGGAGAACTAAACAATTGCCATGGTCACAACATCTAAATGGATATTGTAAGATCAGAATCACACAGGCCAGCTCCGGTATTCCAATGAGTCTGAGCTAGTGGGATTGAGAAGCAGTTTACAGTGTGAAAGAAAGACAAATTATCTGACCAATGGGGTGTCTTCATTCCTTTAACAATAAGGATTATCTATTCCATTTTGTTGACATTGTCTCGTCTGTTATGAATCTTAGCAATAAATCTCAAGGACAAAACTAGTAACCATAACAAATGTGGGGTATTATCCTCCATTTTCTATTATAACTGTCATTCCCAGGTCTTTCTGTGCATTGAAATGACTTGAGGAATATTTTAAAATATAAATTCCTTGAACTTAACCTTTGATTCTAAATCTGAATTTCCAACAATAAGGATCATAAACTTATTTTAAAAAAATAGACATATACAGTATAATTAAAGTCCTCAAGTGATTCTTAAGCCCAGAACTTTTTAAAAAGTCAGAGTTGGTAAGCTTTATCATCTTGATATATTATTTCCACTTTTAATGGTTTTATTGAAACCATCTCAAATGTAAGCTGCCTGAAGTCCTTGGTAAAAATAGACTGAGTACAAATGAAGGTTGCGGGAAGAGGCTAGAAGAAAATAGAATATGAGAGAGAGAGAGAAATTAGGCAGTAACTTCAGGATCTTGAAACAGAGGTGAGTCTCTCTCACCTTTGGAGAGAGACTTGTTACCCATCTAAGAAATGAAGTTAGAGACATTTTCTCTAGGGATTTTGTGAGAAGTTCAGAGCCTCTCAAACTGTGTCACATAATTCCTTTTTTTAACTCCTTTTTTTTTTTTTTCTATAAAATGCCTCCCAGGAAATCCCTTAAATAGGAAGACTATTCATTCCTTTTTGTGAAGGGGGGAAGACCACCAAGAAAGCGTTATAGAGAAAGATGAGACTGAGTCTCAGGAAGAACTTGGGCCCCAGGCCTGTGTCTCCTAGCAGGGCCCTGGGAAGGTGGAGGGAGAAAGTTCTCCAGAGCAGGGAGTAAGAACCAGGCCGGGTTATTTTAGGTCAGTCCTGTCTTGCATGGCCCAGGGGAGATGGGGTTTTGTTAGTGACAGACAAGACAAGAGCTCAAATTGGCAGCTGACTGGTTTTGATTTAATTATATAGTGCGATAGTTTCTTAAGAGCATACAACACATTCCCTTCTCCTAAACGTGGGTTTAATGTTCGACAAAACACTTCTCGCATAAACAACATGTCGTTTCTAAACCCTTATTGCCATTCCCAGAACTGCTTGCAGCCTTTCAGAACCCATTATTTTATAATTATAATCAAGACTATTAGGACAGGACAATTTGTGCCAAAAAGCCCATTTACACTCAGAATTGTCACTTAGCACTGTCACAGGGAGGTATCATCTCTATTTCTGTAGAAATCAAGGAGAATAGCAGACATTGCTTTTTAAACCTTCAATTTCTAAATGGCATGGGAGTTACTGACCTTGTTCAGATTATTTTCCAGTCACTTCTCTGACTACCCCTGGTAGCACAGCCAGGACACCAAGGCAGCTGTTATCACAGTGCAAAGAATGCGGCCTTGGGAATCAGGCCACCTTGGCTTCACATTCCTAATTTCCCCCCTTCCAACTGGGGATTTCACTCTTTGCCCCTCAGTTTCTTCATCCAAAAAATGGCATAGTTACCAATACTTGCCAATCTAATTTTTTCCTCTTTTTTAAAAAATTGTTGTTCAAGTACCGCTGTCTCCATTTTCCCCTACCACTTTCCCCCACCCTACCCACTCCCACCTCCTACCATCAATCCTACCCCCCCTTTGGCTTTGTCCATGGGTCCTTTATACATGTTCCTTGACTTGACCCTTCCCCTTCCCACCCCCCCATTATCCCCTCCCACCTCCCTCTGGTTACTGTCAGTTTGTTTGTTATTTCGATGTCTCTGGTTATATTTTGCTTGCTTGTTTGCTTTGTTGATTAGTTTCCACTTATAGGTGAAATCATATGGTATTTGTCTTTTACCTTCTGGCTTATTTCACTTAGCATAATGCTCTCTATTTCCATCCATGCTGTCACAAAGGGTAGGAGCTGCTTCTTTCTCTCTGCTGTGTAGTATTCCATGTGTAAATGTAACATAGTTTTTTGATCCACTCATTTACTGATGGGCACTTAGGTTGCTTCCAGCACTTGGCTATTGTAAATTGTACTGCTATGAACATTGGGGTGCATAGGTTCTTTTGGATTGGTGTTTCGGGATTCTTAGGGTATAATCCCAGCAGTGAAATTGCTGGGTCAAAAGGCAGTTCCATTTTTAGTTTTCTGAGGAAATTCCATACTGTTTGCTACAGTGGCTGCACCAGTCTGCATTCCCACCAACATTGTACTAGGGTTCCCTTTTCTCCACAACCTCTCCAACACTTGTTCATTGATATGTTTATGATGGCCATTCTCACCAGTGTGAAGTGGTATCTCATTGTGGTTTTAATTTGCATCTCTCTGATGACTAGTGATGCTGAGCATCTTTTCATATGTCACTGGGCCCTCTGTATGTCTTCCTTGGAGAAGTGTCTATTCAGGTCCTTTGTCCATTTTTTAATTGGGTTGTTTGTCTTCCTGGCGTGGAGTCATGTGAGTTCTTTATATATTTTGGAGATCAAACCCTTGTCTGAGGTATCAGTGGCAAATATATTTTCCCATATGGTTGGTTCCCTTTTCATTTACTAATGTTTTCTTTAGATGTGCAGAAGCTTTTTTGATGAGGACCCATTTGTTTATTCTTTCCTTTACGTCCCTTGCTCCAAGGGACATATTGGTGAAAATATTGCTGCATGGATTATCTGAGATTTTCCTGCCTATGTTCTCCTCTAGGACTTTTATGGTGCCGTGACTTATATTCAAGTCTTTTATCCACCTTGAGTTTACATTTGTATATGGTGTATGTTGGTGGTTGAGTTTCATTGTTTTGCATGGAGCTGTCCAGATCTCCCAACACCATTTGTAGAAGCGGTTATTTTTACTCCATTTTATGCCCCTGCCTCTTTGTCAAATATAAATTGACCATAGAGACTTAGGTTTATTTCTGGGCTCTCTATTCTGTTCCATTGGTCTATGTGTCTGTTCTTATCCCAGTACCAGACTGTTTTGATTACTGTGGCCTTGTAATATAGTTTGATATCAGTTATTGTGATCCCTCCTACTTTGTTTTTCTTTCTCAAAATTGCTGTGGCTATTCAGGGTCGTTTATGATTCCATATAAATTTTTGAAATGTTTGTTCTAAATCTGTGAAATATGTCATTGGTATTTTAATAGGGATTGCATTGATCTAATTTTAACAAATTAATTAATCACAGATTAAAGCAGTGGGTCATTGCTATAAATGCAGAAAAGAGCTGGGCCTATCTGGATGGACCTGTTGGCACTGGAGCCTCATTGGAAAGAATTTACTCCATCAGAAAAGAGAGTTGAAGTAGAAGAGGTTTAGTCCATTGTTGTTGGAGAAAACAATTGGTTTCAAGTACCTGGCGCCTCTTTCAGCTCATCCTTCAGCCTGACATCCATGCTTCAGTTTAACCATCATACCTGGTTCTAATGTTGAGCCCTCACTATAACAATGAGAAAATAAAACTAAAGAGCAGTAACGTTCCAATCTGTATATGAAATAGGGAGAAGGCATTAGAGAAAGTATCTGACGTAGTTGGTTAGCCTTTAATATCAGATCCTGGGTTTAAATGCAAGCTCTAAAATTTACTACCACTGTGACTTTGAATAGGTTACTTACAGTTCCACATCCCAGGGTCCTAGTGGATAATAATACTGATATTACTAGTGCTCATCTCATAGGCATAGTGTGGGAATTTAAATTAGATGGCCTATATAAAGCATGAGAAGAGGACCTAAAAATAACCATTAAAGACAACTATTACAAGGGAAGTCCTCTTCTCCACTTCTGCAAAGTAACTTTTGAAATACTTGGAGTTAAGGAACGACATGGAAGAAGTGACTGAGAAAATGGTAGATAACAACAGAAATAAGGGACTGCAGAGGAAGTCAAGAGCCCCAAAACTACAGTGGTGTGGGAGTTGGGGGCCTTGTCTGGGAAGCACAGAGGACAGCATTCCCTGTAGAGATGGTTGTTCATTAACTCATAAATTCTTCAGATAAACAGATGCTGACCACAGGCCATTGAGCTTCGGGCTAGGAAAGCAAAGAATGAACAGGCATGTTCTCTGTCCTCACAGAGCTCTACCATTCTTGTGATGATTTTTGTGAGTTCCTGTAAGACCCTCTAGAATCCTGTTGGTTATTTCTAGAAAGTCTATGTAATCCAGAAGGAAGCTGGGGTTCTGACAACCCCATGGGTGTAGGCCAAGTCAGAAAGAAACTGCCTGATTATAGTCACAGGCCTCCTGTAGTCCCACAGGTTGGGAAAATAGCAATTGCTAAAATGCTGTTATTGGAAAGACCACTTAGTATTTTTCCTTATGTTATCTTTATAAAGTCCCAGAGGATCACTCACCCATACAAATCATGTAGTTTATATTAGACATATATTATTTTAAAAACTTAAAACAGCTTTACAGAATAATAGTCTACCCTCTTTGTATATTTAAGTTAAGTAGATTTTCAGAGAAGGGAAGTCCAAGGCACGCATGGGAAATAGTAAATGTGAATTTTGGCTTTCTCCAAAAGCCATAGTGTTTAAAACTATCTCTGGAGTTAGGATAGGAAACAGTATGCTACAGCTTACTCTTGGTGTCTTTCTTTCCTCTTTTTGTTCTTTACCCAGATTTTTGAGTTATTATTGATTAAACTGATTGTTCATGTATACTATGGTTAAATCTCCTTCATGTCCTTCATGGAAAGAAATGTGTTATAAATAAATCATACAGTATATATAATATATATGCATATGCATTTGCCTAATGATTCATGGTTTCAGAGAAAAATGCTTGACAAGTGTCAACCACACAGAGAATGTCCAGGGTTTCACTTCCCATTTGCCAGCGTTAAGCGTGAAGCAGCAAGGTGCAGTGGAAATTGTGCTGCCCTGAGAGGCCCAGAGGCCCATGTGCAGGCCCGGCCGCTCATTTATTCTGTGGTCTACTGGCAATACACTTACTCCCTTGAACACCAGGTTTCACATCAGTAAAATGGGGAAACTGCTTCTTAGTCTGCTACTTCACCTGAATAACGAGATTCAAATGTGGTTATAACTGTGTCAATATGTTCTACTTTGTAGGGTATTGTACACATTTAAGGCTTTCTAATTATATTAATTTCTCTACTCTACCCTTCATGTCTCTTTAATCCAGAGAATATAAATGAATTCAAAAGCCTGACCCTGCGCCCACCTTCCCTCTTTCTTCCCCTTCTGCTTCTGTCATATCATTTCTTTCCTTTCTCATCTAACTTCACTCTCAGTTTTCAGAATTCCCATCTGGAAGAAGGGGCTTATGGGAAAGAGGCCTGTATACTGGAACCACACCAATTGTATTTTGATTTTCCTCCTTGGAGTCTTGTATATTGGCTTAAACTAAAATACATATGCAGACATGTACTCAGACATGAGCCTGAGCACACTTCACGTATGGCCTAGACATTCACAAAGACAGACCTTCCAGCTACTCAGAATCTAATGCTAGCACCTGTGTTTGAGCAATCATGTACAAACACAAAAGTACAGAAATCAAACAGCTGTAGACATCCACATCAGCGTGCATATCCCCCTTGCACCATAAGCATTCTTGTCCATGCAGACATGATCTCACAGACACACATCCTCTTTGGACACACAGACACAGCCAAGAACACATAGAGGCATGTGCACAAATACATGCATCTACTCTCACTAGCACATTAAGACCTAGAAACACACCCAGGCATGTTCAGCAACTCCAGCTGTGCTCAGACCAAAATACACACTCTGAAACACTCAGTCACAAACACATTCCTGCATGTGGCCATATTTCCAGCTTTGACAACTGCATTTTCCAAATGTCCTCATTGCTTTCTTTGAATGCACCATCCTGGGAAAGCTGAGTGAAAGTGCTTTTCTGAGAACTCACCTTACCATGACCCACCTTAATCCCAGGAACATATTCTCTCAATGAGAATATCTACTCTTTCATAAATGTGGTCAGAGTGATACCCAACAGGAAGAACAGTGTGTGCTCCCCACCTTGAATCATCTCATAGGCCCCTGAGGGATTCACTGTCTCATCAAACAATACTCATTTGATGCAGAAGAAACCTTTGCTTCAGCTCTTGTCCTATGGTCACCCTGGCTGCATCAGCACATGTTTTCCTGGGGTCGTCAAGAAGTGCTGAGCTGCAGAGGCCCCCTGCCCTTCTCACAGCCCAAATTGCTCATTATGAGACCAGGAAGTTGGATGTCTCTCCCCCATTACAATAAGTGCCACTTTCAACCAAATTATTTTAATGCCACCTTTATGACAATCATACCTTAGTAGGTAACATATTTAGAATGACATCAAGTGACAAAGTGACAAAGTGCATTTTACACATTTGCTTGAAAGACAGTGGATAAATAATGTATATTTCCAGCATGTCTCTAACAACCTTATTTAGATCCAGGTTTATAAGGAAGACATGTAAAATGAGAACGGAATTTATAAAAACCAAATATATCAGAGACTATTAGTTAATAAATAGAACATGCTAAGAAATTGACCAGGATGTTTGTGAATATGTGTTACTCGAGTTTCCTTAGGAAATTGGTGCAAGGTTTTAAGCTTTGTAAGGAAACTGACTTGAAGTAGAGGGAGCATCTGAATCATCATCACATAGAATTGTATTCAATAGAAAAGGCAAAAGTGAGAAAAGGCCCAGTTTAGTTGAAACTACCACTACTACTGTGTTTTAAGGTGGCCACAGTACAAAATATAAGGTGCTTTCCATTCAAAAGGCACAGAATTACCTCCTTTTCTGATGTCACTGGGGCCAGTCTCTTAGTTATAACACAATTATGTGGGATAAGAGTTGAGCTGACTTTCTCTATCATGAACACCTTGGCTGAGTTGGTTAAAACATCCGCCTGGAGGTTCTGTATTTCAGCACATGATTTATTCCCTTCACACTGTGAACCCCATGAGATCAATGGGCCTGTGTATCTTGTGTACCACGGAATCACCTTCCCTGAGTGCAATGCCTACCATGTTGCAGCTTTTTATACTTGTTCACTGAACTAGTAGTGGGTCCACCCAGGCAAGAAGCACTGGAGGAGTGTTTGCTCCTCAGGTAGAGGTTGTTGCTTCATGCTGGCTGCTTGCCGCATCCTCTGTTCCTTCTGGACTCCATGATTTACCATCCAGCAAGGCTTTTCTGAGTCGTCTCCAGAAGATGTGCCGCCCCAGGACACTGTCCTCCCACTCTAGGTAAGTGTTCCTGCTGAGAAGGCGATACAGCTCCACCTGCTGCCGGAGCAAGGACTTCTCCAACTTCTGCAGGACAATGAAGATGATGCCAGCATGACTGCTCAGAAACTGCCAGGTCTGGGCAATCTCGTACTCAAAGATGCACCATCGGCTCTGGATGAAATGCTGTGACACTACAACAATAACCTTCCGGCTTTTGTGGAAACCTTCCTGGATGATGTTGGCAGCAATGGCTACACCAGGAATAAAGTCTCTGTAGTGAAGGCAGAGCTGAAAGGGGGGCACCCCCTCCTCCAAGTTCTTGACCAACTCATTTCTCACCCAGTCCTCATCCTGGCTTGAGTAGATAACAAAGGCATCATAGGTGTATTCACCTCGGCCATACTTTTTGCAGCCAACCAGAAGCATCAGGTGGAAATAGAACTTATAGATCAGAACTGCTACCACAGATACCACCAGTGCGGAGAGAACTGACACACTAATGATAGTCTTGCTCATCTGACAGGTGGCATTTCTAAAACTGAACACAGACATACCCTGCATCTCTAAAGGTTTCACACACATCATTTGTTCAGCTCCCACCAAGAGGTGTCTGTGGTCCCGGACCCACTGCAGGAAACTCATGTGTTCACAAACACAAGCAAAATCATTCTGAGTAAGATTTAAGGAGGCTAGGCTACTCGGAAAATACTGTAGTTCTTTACTCTTGGCAGCCACTATATGATTAAAACTGTAATCCAGAATCTGGAGGGGGAGATGTTTATAAGGAAGTATATCCAAGGACAAGAGGTTGTTGTGACTCATATTTAGCAACCGAAGATTAGGGAGTGAGCCAAATGCCTCCTGGGACACTTGTTCTAGTTGACAATTAGAGAGGTCCAGGAAGGTCAAGTTTGTCAAATCTGTGAAGATATTTGGAAGGAAGTCATCTTCAAATTTATTGCCAGCCATTTTCAAGACCTGGAGGCTGACCAAGCCATCAAAGATTCCACGGAAGACAACTCGTACGTTAGTATAAGAAATATCAAGGTAAAGAAGGTTTTTGAGCGATAAGAATACTGAAAAATAACTGGCGTCTTTCAAATTGGAATGCTGGAAATCCAGATATTCTAGTTGCTCTAAGCCCAAGAAGTTCGAACCCATGGTAATAACATCGTTGAAGCTCAGATCTAAGTGTTTCAGTCTGGTCGTCCCAAAATCAGTGTGAGCACAGCAACCCTTGAAACTCAAGCCATTTCTACTGAGATCTAGAAACTCAAGGATTGGTAGATGGATATCAGAAAAAAAGGATATACCTTTGTTGTCAGTGAAAACAAACTCTTTGAGAAAGGCAAGCTCCAGTCTGGGAATATGTTTCAAATTACAATTGGTCAATTTTAAGTTTTGCCATTTAAAATCTTTAGGAGGAGCTCCTAACGTACCTAAATTCAGATTCACCAGAGAAATTGTAGAAACATTTGCCAAACAATTTAATAAGCCAAGATCATCTTCTGGGAAGTTATCGAAGTATGCTATTCGGAATTCTTCAATAGTCAAATTGCACAGTCCCTCCAGGGCAGATTTGTCAAACTGTGGTATGATCCTTTCATTTTTAAATTCTCCCAGAACCAACTGATTGATTTTTAAACCAGCCAGACCTTGAATACAAGTTTTCATTACATCTACACTATTAAAATTACTTCTCAAAGTCAGTTCACGGAGCTCAATTTTTTCAAAGGCACCTGGCTGAATAAAGTCTAAAGGATTAAGGGACAGATCTAGGGAGAGTTTGAATGGGGGCATTTGATGTAGAACCTGCACGTCTCTGTGATATATATTTTGGATGTTGTTATTGGAAAGGTCCAAGCGCTCCAGGTTCATCAGGTTAGAAAAATATTCGGGTAACTTGAAGGAATCGATAAGATTGTGAGCCACATTAAGCTCCTTCAAGGTTTTCAAGTGTCCAATGGGGAAGTCCTCTAGAGATGCCAGGTTGGTCTCCACAGCCACCAGTGTCTGTAAACTTGATAGTCCAGAAAAGGCTCCCATGGCTAAACTCCGTATAGGGTTTCCCGTTAATATCAAGGTGGAGAGATTGTTTAGGCCTTGGTATGCATTATCTGCAATCATCTCAATTTCACACCTACAGGAAAAACAGATACAGATTATATGTCTATGAAGAATAGAAAGCCCCAAAATGGAAAAAGAGCCCCAGTCATCTAGCTTTGACATGCCATATGATTGTGATAGGCAAAGACATCAAACACACCAATGAGGACAAGTAAGAAGCTTCACAGCCTTGGTATTATCATACTAGCCACAATGACAGTCTGTTTTTTGTCACACTAGGTACACATGTTAAGCAGAGACAGCACATCCATCAGAAGGAAATCAGTTAAAGATCAATAATTGGAACACATAAAGAATTTATGGCTGATAGAGTATGTAACAGCCTTGGATCAACTTTAGCCATTCCCTGCCACAGGTAACTGATCATATGTCTGATTGGTACAGATGATGCAGATAGTTGTTGGTTATTAGGCAGAATAAATGACTGATGAATGTCAATTTCAAAGATATAAGAAGGTATGTACCTAAGTGCCACCGATACCATTAGTGTTGATGAAAGGTTGTAATTATCACAGGTAAATGTTAGTAACAGGTGATAGGGGTGAGTTTTGTAGAAGAAAAATCTACTAAGAGAGGCTACATCCAGAGAGCAGACTCCGACAAAGGGGATCAAAGCTGGCTTCCCTGAGAACACTTAAGTTGAAATTTGTAAGATGAGTAGGGATTAACAAGCAAATGAAGCAAACAGAACAGCAGAAACAAAAGCCTCTACTTAGGTGGCAGCCACCATACAGGGAGGAACCATGAGAAACTGCTTCTTCATCTGAAGTACAGAAAGAAAAGAGGAGGGGTGTGAGATGGGGTTATGGAGAAAAGGAGGTTACAATAGACCACAAAAAGGATTTTGTAGTTAGACCACAAAAAGGATTTTGAAAATACCCCAAGTGAGATGGAAGCCATGCTATAAACAATGTTCACGGAGGTGTCCAAGAGATAAAGCTTTTACCCGGCCAGCAAACAGGGAGCTTATGGTCAACTCTTTCTGGCACAGCAAGTGCCTGCCAGTTACAGTTTGCAAATGAGTCCTTTCCAATTCCAACCAAGTTACACTGGCAATGGTCCTGCTTGCCCTGTCCCCTTCAAGAGGTTCATGGGTAATAAAAGCATTTCAGTTCAAGCTTTTAGTATTGATTGGTAATGGGATAGAGGGTAGTGGGTGCAGTTGAAAGGACAGTGGAAGACAGGTCCAAGAAATATGGGTTCTAGTGTCTCTGCTTGTCCTTTCATACTGCATGATCTTGGAAAGTCCTTTCCCCTCTGCCACATTTCTAAATGAGGCACCTAAACATGATTGCTTCTCAAGTTGGTTTTAGTAATATGATTTCATAGCCCACAATCTTATGTATATTATCACTGTATGCATCAGGCAAGACTAGAAGAGTCTTGCTGTGTCTCTGTCTCATCAAAGGGTGCTCACCACTTTAGAGAAGTAGAGTACTAAGATGAAGAAAGCATTGAACTTGGAAGCAGGAGATGTGAACTTGAATCTCTGCTCTGCAGCCAACAAGATACATGAATATAGATAAATCACTTAAACTCTCCAAGCCTCAGTTTCCTTGTCTATAAAAAGAAAAATATATCAATAGGTTTCTATAGAAAAAAAAAATGTCTTCTTGGTCCATCACAAAGCATCCTTAGAGAACTAGTTGAGTTACTGTATGTGAACAATTTAAAGCAATATGAATAGGCAAAGAATATCTATTATACTATCATTTGTCCTTGCCCTAATTTGGAATATCTTACTGGATAGCCAGAGGAGAAGCTGGCCTCTCTCTGAGCACATATTTAAGGCACTGAGGGAAGTTCCTTGGGTAGGTGATGGATCAAAGGTGAATTATAAGGGATGTTGTTTGATAAGAAACTACTTATTTTAAAAAAGGGGAGGGTTGGTCTGTTGACCTCAATAGAGTTCCTGACAAGATTCTTAGTGAGAAAACTGAAGTTTAGAAAGTAATGAAATGCTATGATAATAATAATGCTTTATACTTATAAAGTCTCCTTTATTAAGGTTTTTAATATATAAAGCATATTACCATTCATTATCACATTTAATCCTATGGGGTAGGTTTCATCATTTCTATTCCACAAATACGAAAACTAAGACTCAGGGAGATAAAGTGACATGCCTCAGGCCATGTGGCTGTAAGTGTTGGCGAGGACCTGGCTCAGGTCTTCTGAACCCACAGGGCTCTATAAAATGCCTATTTCCTTTGATATACTCTATCATTAAGTTGGAGTGTGAAACATCAGATACTCATTCTTTTACAGAAATATCTACTCTAGAAGAGTATTTTCATACTATGCTATTAGTCTTTATTAGGACTTTCCATAATAAAAAACTATATATGAAATGTTTCTCTATTTTTTCACAAACTATTAACAGAGAATATGGTTCATTATCTAGTCCACTAGCTAAACAAAGTTCACTATTTTTAATAAGGCTCCTAAACAATTTTAAGATTCAGTCCCCACTCCTCAGATAATGATAATAACTGAACCTGCCCTAATGAATGATAGACTCCTGCATGAGAAAAGAAAATCTTAGTCACCATTCACTGCCCACAGCAGATGTTTCCCTTTGATCTTGTCATCTTTCTCCTTGGGTTACTTGTAGCTTCCCAATTCACTATCCTCTACTTCACTTTCAATATTCCAGACATTATTTTAATCCTACTCAGTTCATGAGATCTGTCTTGACTATTCAGTGCAAAGAAGACCCTTTTCTGAAAAACACAATGTGTTGCCTCTAGTTCGCACATAGCTTGCCACCTACTGTTGTACGTTACTACCCTTATCTTGGGTTCGAAATCCAAAATCAAAATCAGTGATATGTGTTGAATGTCTATTATGTTCCCCACACCATGCTCAGGATTTTAAGAAATTAACTCTTCCAAGTGGATATGCTCTTCTTGATAGCTGAGGTTAATTATGTATCAATATACTCTTGTTTCCTAGCAGAGTGATCAACATATAGCAAGTGGTCCATAATACCTGTTGATGAAAGAGTTTGAGTCAATTTTCTCTTCTGACTTAAAGGAAAATTCAAAGATAGGATTATCCTTAGAAACTCTCTGGTCTAACTACTCACTTCACAGATTTTATCTGTGAAACTGAGAACTGTAGATAGCAGGTAGCTTGCCCAAAGTTATATAGCAATTAAGACATCTATTGAATAAACGAATAAGTGAATGAAATGACAGAACAATGAACATTTCACCTTGTGCAGTATCTAAAAATTCATTCATTACCTGGATAAATCCAGCACCTGCAGTTCTGGGAAGCTGGAGAAGCTATGGTTGCCTAAACACCTCAGGGGGTTAAAGCTTAAGTCCAGTGTCTTGGCGGATGTGGAGATGTTATCAAGGATTTTGTAGAACTTCAGTTCCAAGCATTGGTAAGTAATGTTAGGAGCCACCTGCAATGATATACATTAGAAGCAGTGTCTTACAGTATGCCCCTCAACAGACCTTTTCCTTCACCTAGACCAGAGTCTGAGAGGCCTCTAGTACAAGCACAGGGACCAGTCTTCTTTTATTCATTCCTCATTCATCCATCCATCCATCCATCCATCCATCCATCCATCCATTTATCTACTCACTTCATACATCTAAAACATCTTACTCTAGATTAAGAAGAGCACCTACCATGTACCCAATATTCTAACCTCTACTATAATAATAGCAGCATTTAGCAAGAAGCAATAGAGTCTAGTGATGAAGAGCTGAGGCTCTGGAGTCCAAAAGCATGGGATTTCACCTCAGCTCTTCCATGTGATTTAGGGCAAGACTTTGTTTTCTAAGTAACACCCGGTTTTATACAGCCTGGGGAAACTGCCAGTCAAAGTGTCCATACCTACCTTAGTCATAGCCCAATTTTTGTCAATTGCTTAGTGACGTTTGTGCAGGTGATACAGAAATGGGAAAGAAATCTTTGGATTGTGTGGACTCCAGTGGTGGAACCTAGTAAATAACGTCAAGTGCTTTAAGCTACCTTGGTTCCTGTGTTGGTTTCTGTTATATATTTCTCAAATACTTTGTAAGCCTTGTTCTCTAAAATCCCATTTAATGCAACACCTGACTATTTTAGTCAGGGGCACTGACCTCTTTTCCCTTAGATTCTCAAATTTAAAAATAAAAAAGACAACAGAACACAATAGTCATCCAGTGTGAATGAATCAAAATTATACCTATTTTTTGACAGATCAGCAAAAAATGTTTTTTGGTATGCCATGGAATTTTAGTAATTAGCTTATGTGTGCTGTGAAAGGAAAAAGGTTGAAAATTGCTGCTCCAACAAAATGTCTTGCTTAAGCCAACTAATTTTGACTTTCTAATGTTAACACCAACAGAATCTGTTAAAAGGATTAAATGAGATAAGGTATTTAAAGAGATTATCTCAAAGCCAATTACAGCATAAATGATCAATAAATGTTAACATTTACTATTATTAGTTATTAATTCTTTACTATACACCGGCGTATTTATTGTTATATGCTTATTTAATTTTCAAATAAACTTTTTAAAGAAGAATTCACAGAGATAAAAGAATATATGTAAAGTCTCACAGGGTTCACATACAGGTCCTTACTTTATTCACTTCTGTTTAAATGTTAATCAGAGCCTCACAGACCACACTATCTCATAGAGGGTGGTGCCAGTCAATCTTCTCTTACCCTCTTTTATCCTCCTTCATAGGAAATATCACCATCTAACATTATGTTGTCCACATGATTGTTCCAGATGTATTGTTCATCTCCCTTACTGGGTTGTAAGGTTTGATGGTCTTATTCTCTGCTATGTCCTCAGCACTCAGAATGGTGCCTGGAAAGCAGTTGACGCTTAATAAATATTTGTTCAGTAAGTGAATGAATAACTGATTGAATGGAGGTTTGCTGAAATCCCAGTTGTAGGCATTTTGTATTTAGTGTTTGGAGCACACAAAGACCCACAGGATGTGGCTCCAGACCTCAACGAACTCACAATCTGGAGTAAGGGTTAAAACAGGAGCACGACTCACCCTACTGAAAGGGGCCAATAAACCAGGCTTGAAAAATATTTTCTCTAGCTCAGAAAACATAGAGATCAATTATGGTTCAGAAAATAAGGGAGATCAACTCTGCATCCAGGGACAGCAGAAGGCTTTTGAGAAACAGATGATTTCAAGGGGGGTCTTAAAAGAGGAGCAAGATTTGGACACTTGAAAAGAGGGGGAAGGGAGAGCAGTGTGAGAAAGGAGGGGTGAAAAACTGGTTTATACCAGCTGGCACGTGGAGGGAATGGTGAAACCCTGAGCCTGACGGGAAGCCAGAGAGGAGGCCCTTATACTTTGGCTTGTGGAAATACTTTTAATCTTTTGACACAAATTGTGCAACTACTGTGTGTTAAGAGCTGAAATATAGTGATAAATAAAACCAGCAATGACCTTGACCTCTTACAGATTCTATTTCAAAGGAAAAGAAAGTGAACAAATGAGCAAATATATATAACACAAATGATGCCACTTTTTATTATAAAATCTTTTATTACAGAATCATAAGCATGCAATTCTGTTACATAACCATATCATACTCAAGCACACCATATGACATTTTAGGTAAAATGTTCAAGTTGCTGTCTTTGATAATAAAAAATAATAAATAAATAATAAAACCACACTCAAGTAGGCATTACTTCTGCCAGACCCTGTGTGTGTGTGTATCTATATATATACA
>VMDR010004513.1:0-59430 GCA_007922815.1 Macrotus californicus
GGGGGGGGGGGGGGGGGGCGGCGGTTAGGGGCTGGTGAGATGCCATGCAACTGTGGAGACTCAGCCCACACGTTGTACTGATGAACTCACAGCCAGTCAGTTCTGCTGGGCTTCTAGGTTTCACAATGAGGCAGCACAGTACAAAATTACAAAAATTTCCTGACCAGTGGAATGAGGGAAATTGAGACAAGATAGTTAAACAAGGCTGAGCAATTAACAGCCTGCTAACAAATCGCAAGATCTTATCTTCTAGCACCGAGGACATGTAGGAGCAGGTGGTTTATACCTCTCCTCCCCAGCCGGAGAGTGAGTAGCTTAAATCACCTTGGTCAGGGAGAGAGACCCAGTTAGTGTCATTAGTGCCACCCAAACCCAAGAACAGATGAAGTCAGGGGAATAAATAACAACGAAAAAAGCCTGCCCTGAACTGTGTGGCTCAGTGGATATAAGTAAAGCAGTGAAACTGACAGAGTGATCCCAAACTCCATGTGCTCATTTTGGTGCATCAGCATCTTAAAGGACACACCTAGAAAGCTATTGAATAGTCTGTCCGGACCCTCCCCTGAGACCATCACTAAAATTTCTGCCTTTACACAACAGATAAAACCCCTCAAGACAGTGGTCCCTGATGGTGGGCTCCCCTGCACATTGGACTGGGGTTGGGTGCAGAGAGACCCTCATTCCTGGGAGATGGGGCATGGTCAGAAAGGGGGCCACCCCCTCACCTGTCATGCAATGCACGCTCGCAGGGAACCTGGCGCTAAACCACTCATACACAAGCTGCTTCTGGGTCGGGTTTTCGTACGTAGCAGAGCAGCTCCCTCACTGTGATCTGTTGAAACTCAGCCCTTGATACAAGGGTTTATAAATTGAAAAAAATCTTTAAAAACCCTCCAGGTAAATGATCCAGTGTGCCTTCTCTCTCAAGCATGCCTGGCCCCCACTTTCCTCAGGTGTGTACTTCTGCTTTCTTTCTCCTAACCTCTACTGGTGCCCACAAGACTTGCAACCCGGGGAGCGGTGGGTAGCGGCAGCTCGTCCCAGGCTAACGCCCTGAACCTGTCACTAAGGACTCCCTTTTTGCTTCTGTAACTTTTTTTCTGCGTTCACGTAGTCCAGCATGGCTCACGGCTCCCTTCTGGTGTGTGACTTCCTTTCCTGAGTCTAGGCAGCCCAGCCTAGGCTCACTCTTCTATCTTAAGCCCTTCCTTTGTTTCACTGTCTCCAGCCAGTTTCCCATGATCCCGCTTTCATCCTGGCTTCTGAACTCTTTTGGAGAAAGAAAACAGAAGTGTAGGGAAGGTGAGGTAACATCTCTCCTCAGTTAGCACCTGAAGCCTAAGCAAAATGGCTCTGAGACAAGCCCAGGCCCAATGAGGGCCACGAGTCAGCTGATCTGAGTTCAGGCTATTTGGCCCTTAAGAATGAATGGGGTTCTGGGCTCTGGCCTGACATAGCCTGTAGGAAACTTAATGCATCTTTGAAGTTCAATATTTTTATTACAGATACTGCAACTTTGCATTCTACTTTTACATTTTGTCTGTGTCAATTTCAGTGGTGAACTTTAAAATTACTTACTAGTTAAATTACTTAGTTTAACTTAAGTAAACATTATTTTGCTGAAGTTAAATTTTTATTTAAAAAATTTAAATCTCTTTTAATAATAATTTTTTTAGAAAGATACACTACAATTAGCTCTGGCTGGTGTGGCTCGGTGGATTGAGTGCTGGCCTGCAAACCAAAGGATCACTGGTTTGATTCCCAGTCAGGGCACATGCCTGGGTTGCAGGCCAGGTCCCCAGTGGGGGGCGTGTGAGAGACAATCACACATGGATGTTTCTCTCCCTGTCTTTCTCCTTCCCTTCCCCTCTAAGAAATAAAAATCTTAAAAAAAAAAAAAAAAGAAGATACACTACAATTATCCTGTGGCTTCATGTAGTGTGGGAATTTTCAGAGCCTAATTTTGAAAACCCAGAACTAGAGAATCTCAGAGGCCTCTTCAACCTCCATAAGGCTCATAACGAAGGAAAGAAAATTCATGAGTTTCATGGAGCTAGTTTCCTAAAAATCCCAGGCCGAGTTTGTAAGGAGGTGGACCATCTGGAGGAGGCCTGCCAGAGAAGGCAGAAACAGACATTCCAGTTCCAGCCCTTTTGGTGTTCTTGCCTTTTGAGGGTTTCCAAATTGCCATATAGCAAAGGCAAAGGCAGGGTCAGGGTGGGCTTAGCTCCTCAAGCTGGAGGTGGGGAGGGGAGGATGACAAGGATGATCGGCAGCTCCTGCAGTGAGGACAGCCTACACCCAGGCTCCTCGCCTGCCTGGACAGCAAAACGAGAGCTCTTTTTTTTTCAGAGCAGAGCAAAGAGTCCAGGAGGGCCGTCCAGCCTGTGGATACCCCAAGAAGCTGAGGCAGAGTCCTTAGCAGAGAGAGGAGTCAGCCCTCTCGCTTGGCAGGATTCTTCAGTCAATGGAATGAACCTAAACATCTTTGAATGTTAGCGCCTGTGGGTCCTGGGAGAGCAACTCGGCCCCCACTCCCCCTCTACTTTATGGACAGGAAGTTGGCTGGAGGGTGGGAGCTTTAGGAGGTGCCTGTGATCTCTCACTGTCCTGGCAGTTAGGCCTCACTTAGCCCCCAGGAACTCTCTTTTCCCAGGCGTGCACCCATTTCCTGACCCTCTGCCAAGTCTCTAGCCTCACTCAGAAGTGTGTGTGTTTTTTAATCTCCAGCCCCCTTAGTCGCCAAAGGCTTGGGAAACTCAGGCTTATGCAAAAGACAGCCACCCGGGGTCTGTGTCCTGTGCCTTCTTCTGGAATTCCTCGGCTGGCAGGTGATGGAAGCTGCCAGTTCCACCTGGCAACTCTGCCACCGCTCACGAAGATCTTTGACCTTTCTGGAGCGCTCTATGGTTTTAAAAACTCTTCCATAGCCTTTAGTATTTTCATAACTCTGCCAATAAAAATAACAACTAACATTGGTGTAGCATGGCAGGCCAGGCCTCATTGGTGTCATTTCACAGGCAAAAATACTGAGGCTCAGAAAGGCGCAGTGATTTGCCTAAGGTTCCACAACCAGTCTGCAGGGCTGGAGGAGCCGTGCTCTGGGTCTAGGCTCACTTCCTCAATTTCAAGGCACGGACCCTCTTAGCTGTGAGCCTGTGTGGGGACCGAGTGGCTGGGAAGGGGCCCGTGTGTGTTGGGGAGTGAACATCTGGAGTTGTTGTAACAACAACCCTTTCTCTCCGGGGTTGGCTCTTGTTTTTCCTGATTAGTTTCTTCCTCCCCCTGCCAATCAAAGAGGGCCCAGCAGCGTTACTCAACGGCAAGGCAGACTGCCACCCAAGAGGTTTCCCTTTAGCTAGACATCCACAGGCCCAAAAGTGACAGTGATTCTGTCACCACATCCCCCCTCCAGGTATCTTTAGGGAGCTCTGGTCTCCTCTAGAAAGCCTAATTTGAAAAGCCCTGCGCCAAAAGAAGGACCTCTTCGCTTCCCCAGGCGTCGTTTGTGACTCACAAAGGGCAGACTTTGGCATAGGCATCTAGGAGCCACTGCTCAATCATTTCTGTATTTAAGAAACAAATGCAAAGAGAAACACAAAAATTCAAGATTTCTAGGTTCTGCTGTGGGAAGAGGGGCACACAAAAAGAGCTGAACCCACTTCCGCGCGGTCTGCAGTAGCGCCAGCCTGGTTGGGGGAAGGAAAGAACCCCCGCCCCCTGCTGCGGTGTGCCCGCAGGGTAGCCTGGCCTCGAGGGTGACAGATGCTGAGCAGCTGACCTGGGGCGGGGGGTTCTTTCTCTTAAGACCCCTACAGGGCGTGAGGGGAAGGAGAGCAGAGACGTGACTTATAGAACGTACATCTGGGGTTTGGGAAGAGGATGGAGGGAGAGCGGGACGGGGAGAAGGGCCGGCCTTCCCCGGCCCCGCCCACCCTTGAGAGGAAGGAGACTCCTCCCACCGCCCGCGAAGAAGGATTTCTGCGCGGAGATGCTGAGCTCAGCGCTTTGGTTGCTGGGCTGCTGAGTGGGGGCAGGGCGGAGAGGCCAGCGCCTTTCTGGTGAGGGTAGAAGAAGGGGGAGAGGTGGAGGGAGGGAGAGGCTGAGGAAACCCTCACAACCCTGAGACTGTAACTCTCCTGGGACTGGGTCTGCCAACAAAGCGGCCTCTGTTGGGGTTGGGCAGGCCTCTGGGTGCACGAAAAACGTTATGGGGGTGGGCGTAGGAGTGCCTGAGTCACCACCCTAAACCCCGACTGAGCCCCAAGAACCCACGTCAGGGGGGCCAAGACTTTGTGCCCTCTGACCCCAGGATTTGTTTAGTGGAGGGAGTGCAGGCAATAGTGCTTGTCTCTGTAGGGCTGCTTGCCAGAACTGCCCAGGCCACCTCCAGCTAGTGCAGGAAGGGACTTTTATTTAAAGCAACCTTGAAAAAGACAGGGAAGATCAGCTTGGGAGGAGATGGAAGAAAACCCTTTGTACCCACCTGGCACAAATAGTTACCCAGTCCAAATCGGTGGGTGGCTATTTTTGAATTGACCTATATACCTATTTGCCTCTTTATCTTTTTATTATCACACGTGCTTATTATGGGAGCTTTTCTTTAGCACTTGGTGCAGCTGCTGCATTTGCTGAGGGCTGCACAATGAGGCGTGTTGCCTCACTCTCCCAGGAAGTTTTAAGAGTCTCTGGCCCTGGAAAGAGGGACATCAATAGGCCAGTAGAAGCTTCACCAAGCTCTTTCCCCAAAGAACAGGATCCTAACCCTGATGTATCAACCCCAGAGTTGGTGAGCCCTGGAGGCAAGGGAGGCAAGCAATGACATTCAGATTTGATAACAATGTCCCTGGGTTTTGCTGAAGCTGACCTGAAGCCCCTCAGCATCAGGTCTGCTTGCTTGACGGAGCGCACTTTGTGTTCTTGCAGCCCCATGCAGTGGCAGGCTTTCTTGCACGGACGGAGAAAGTGGCAGAGGTGAGTTATGGACAGAACTGGTTTGGGATGTACTGCTCTGGTTGTGGAGACAACTGTTTTCTTTTTCTTTTTTTAAAGACTTTATTTATTTACCTTTTTAGAGAGAGAGGAGGGGAGAGAAAAAGGGAAAGAAACATCAGTGTGCGAGACATACATGGTTGCCTCTCACTCAGCCCACAACCCAGGCCTGTGCCCTGACTGAGAATTGAACCAGTGACCTTTCGGTCCACAGGCCAGTGCTCAATCCACTGAGCCATACCAGCTAGGCTGGAAACACTTTCCTTAAGTAGAAATAAGGAGAGTCTGGAGGTTTCTCTTTATTGTACCTGGTGCAGCCTCACTAGGACTTCTTTCTATGAATCTTTTAATAGCCCCCCCAGTGTTTTAAACACAGATCTGGCTCCTTACTTTGGCCCACCAAGCCTCTAGGGCAGACCCTTGCCTATCTCTAGAGTCATCTCCCTTCCACAGCCCAGGAGGGGAAAATCACATATGGTTCTAATTACCTCTGAAACGCTCTTAAATTTTCCATAAAGTACAGCATGCATAGCTTTGTGTATACAGCCTTGCACAGTAATATGTATGTAGATGTGCAAAATACACACAGCCATGTACAGTGGATCATAAAGAGGACATCAACAAAGTATAAGCATATAATTTACAGTATTTTTAATCACGTTAAAGAGAAACACACACAGACCCGGAAATGAGACTGGCAGAGGTGACAGCAGATTTCTATCTTCTCCCATCTGGTGCCCTCTCTGAGGCATGAAATCCTTGGCCCAGGGGAAGAGAATGGTGGACACTTGCATTTCTTGAACTGCTCTTTTTGGCTTGGATGTTTTTTCAACACTGGCATAACTGACTTTATCCAGGTTCCCTGTGCCCTGTGGGATGCCTTTTCTCTGTGGGGTTAAGAATCTTCTCTTCCCACTTGCCCCCATCTTCACAGTAATTACCTTTCCCAGATGCCTTTCTAGCTCTGACCTACATTCCAAGTTTTCTGAAGCTCAGAGCCCTCCAGGATCCCTCTTTCAACACACTTTGGGAAGCTCCATGTTCTCCTGCCAGGTAGTGCAGGGCAGAGAGTCCAGCCCAGACCTGCTTGGCTTTGAAGCCCGTGCTCAGTTCATATAACCATGGATGAGTTGCTCTCTTCTCACTTGACATTGTATATTGGAATGATCCTGTTCTGGGTCTGATGCCCCATCAGACTGTAAACTCCTTCTGAAGTCACATATTTTAAATCTTCAAGCACCCACCATCTACCACCACCACCACCACCACCATAAGTGCCCCCAACACACCCACACATACACACCTTCTATATGTTGATACTTATGGTGTATGTTCAACAAATATTTGGCCCAGAATTGAATTGGAACTAGAGCCCATGTGTAAATCAAGGTCAGTGTGAAATCAGCAAGAAGTCTCCCCGACCCCTCCCAGGCCGTGGGGAGGTCTGCTTCCCCTGAACTGTCATAGCATTTATTATTGTCACAGAAAGTCAGAGCTGAAAGGGAATTTCCCTTCTTGTCAGATGAGAAGACTAAAGTGGAAGTGTCCAGAGTGGCCTGCAATGGGAACCAGATCCCATGGTCTGCTGGCTTGTACTGGCCTTTGTTACCTCTTCAGAGAGGCCTTCCCTGCTGGCTCCAGACCTCCTCTGTTGTTTCCTTTCAAAGCACTCATTCCACATGTCATTACACATGTGTTTACCTGTGAGGGTGTCCAGTGCCTGCTTTTCCCACTGACTGTGAGCTCTGTTTCATCCTGGAAGTCCAGTACCCTGCACAAAGTCAGGCCCGCAGAGTTCCCAATAAATGCACATGAAAACAACGAGTCTCCATGTGGCCTGAGAGCCTCCTTACATTTCCCTAGAGCAACACCAAGGTCGGCTCAAAAAACCACAGGCTTGACAGGCCTAGAGTGCCCTTGCCAGGAGCTGCGAGGCTCACACCCTGTCTGAGGAGCTGAAGATCTGGGAGGGGAGATAAAACACCTGGTGAACAATCCTAACAGGAGGTGGTTGAGCTGAGCGTCAGCACCGAGTAGTGACGTGGAGGGCAGATTGGAGATCTGAGACCCGAGGCTGGAACCAAGTAGATCGGGATGGCACAGACTGAAAACCACCTCGGTGTCTGTGCCAGGAGAACAGTGACATAAGTGATAGTAGATCCAAATCCTGGTATATTATGTGGGTGTTAAAAAGAGGGGTAGATTTTAAAAAGATGCCCAAGATATACTGTCAGATAAAAAGAACAAGTTGCAGAATAATCAGTATACTGTCATCTTCTTCTGAAGAAAAAACAGAGGCTCCTTCCCTGCAGACACACCCTTAAGAGTGCAGAGAAAACATCCAGAAGGATCCTGGAAAAACTGTGTACAGAGGTTCTCTCTGGGGACAGACGGGAGCAGAGCTTTTACTTGTTCCTTTTATACCTTCTGCACCGTTGGGTTCTCACCGTGACCTCAGATTACTTTCACAGGAGTTTGAGTTTGTGGTTTTGTTCCTGCAGGGTTGGGGGATGGGTAAGGAGCCGAGCTGGGGCTGGGGAAGTGGAGACCCAGTGAGAAGTACCGTGGAGTGAGGGGCGTGCCGGGACCTGGAAAGGAGCAGGAAGGGTCTGAGGGGCTCTGTGGTCTGTGGTTCCGGATACGGAAAAGCAGAGGTTACCGTGGAGATGGCGGTGTCAAGTGGAGAGACAATGAGGGGAGCATGGTGCAGTGGAGGGAGGCCCATTCAAGGTGACTGACCACAGTGCCAGTGACCATGGATGTGCAGGGGACAAGAAACCCAAGACCAGGAACTCTGATTTTTGGGAACAAGGGCAAAGAAAGGAATAAGGTGGACCTTTAGGACCCTACGGATTCCTTGGCCATTTCACCACCCTTCGGGTACAAGCCGTTCTAGCTGCAGTTGGAAACAAACAGAGCGAGGAGGGGCCAAAGCCAAAGCCTGCAGAGGAGGTCTGCCTTCTGGCTGAGGTGGTACAACTGCCTGGGGCTCTGCACCCCTCCTGCTTGCTCTTCTGGGCTCTCATCCAGGCCTGGGTTGAAAGGTCAGGGCTTCTGCCTCCGGAAGGAGGCAAAGCCCCTTCTCAGGACCAGGAGCAAAGGAAGCCCGAACAATGCTGTTCAAGGAGAGATTGGGGGAGAGGGAGCTGAGCAGGGCCAGAAGTTTCTTGGCTCAGATAAGCCAGTGCAAGACTGGAGAAGGTCAAAGATGAGGAATGTTCTGTGATTTCTGAAACAGCAGCTCATTTATCTCATGAACACTTGCTCTGAGCCCAAGTTCAGTGGCAATGCTGCCCCCATGCAAGTGGGATAAGGACTGTCTTTGAAGGGGTTGTGCTTGGAGTCTTGTCTCCAGGTCTTTTCACAAAGCAAGGAGGGGGACGTGTGCCAGGGCCCTTTCACAGGTGTTTGGTCTGCACTACAACTTCTAAAAAGAGGTGTTCTTGTCCAAAGCAGGAAACTGAGGCTGAGGAGGATGGGCAGGGGACCTGCCCATGACCACATGGTTAGGAAGTGTTAAAACTGGGATTCGAACCTGGGTGTGCCCGTGTCCCACTTATGATTTGGTTGCTGGGAGCTCAGAACACATTTTCCCATCAAAATAATGCTGTAAGTGGTAGTTTGGTTGCCATAATGGCCTAGCTCACCCAGGGTATAGCCAGAATTAATTCTATGTTTCAGTGTGGTTGTGGATGAATCAGGCTTCTGTGGGCTAGCCTGGAAACCCACAGGAGAGGGAAGATGCATTTGAGGGTGTGCCCAAGCTGGGAACTCTTGCCCTCACTAACGTGCCCGATTCAGGGCAAGCAGGGAATATGGTGGCTCATGGAGCACTTGTCCGTGTCCAGCTCTGGTGAGTTCTGGGTGTTCATAGGAGAGAGGCAGGGCATTGGCAGGCGTGGGGTTTACCAGGCCAGGAGTGCTGCATGAGGGTGCGCACTAATTTTCAGACTCTGCTGTCTTAGTCCTTTCTCGTTCTTCCTTACTAGGTGGTAACGACTGGACAGGTTAGAGGTGATGGGGGTCAAAACATTTGCTTGTTCACTCATTTATTCCACGGACGTTCGTTGTGGGTGTGTGCTGGGTTCTGTGTTCCTTCCTTTCTATTGCCTGCAGAATCCTGGGCAGGACTGACTGTGGGTCTTAGACCCAGAATCTTAGCGTTGGAAGGAACAGGTGGAAACTGCAGTCATTTGTTAATTCAGTAAGGTCTGAGTGCCAGGCTAAATACTGAGAATATATAAAGCATGAAATTTGAGGTCCAGAGAGAGGAGGAAAGTGATTTGCCCAGTATGTCAGTCCAGGGTCCCTGCTCCTTCTGGCCATACCCATGGCCTTCTGCCTTCCTGCCTCAGGATGGGTCCTAGTCACCTTTTAGGATTCCTCTGGTTTCCCCAGGAATGGAGCCTGGGGCCTGGGGGAAGGCCCCGGAGAAGCAGTAGGATTCTTTCTTACTGATAATAACAATGCCTGGGCTCTCCCCTGGAGAGAGAACTGGATTTCCTGTTGGTGGAGTTCAGGAAGACTTAAAAGACTTTTCTTAGTTCTTTCAATGAGCCACCTGCCTACTAAATTTCTGGTCTTCACAAGCACCATTACCTTTTCCTTTTCCCAAGCTCCTCCATCTGGCTAATTCCCACTGGGTCACAATTGAAGGGTCTCTTCCTCAAGAACTTTGCTGGGCGTACATTAGGTCTCCCTCCCTTATGCTCACCCATGGCACCCTGGACTTCCCCTCGGATGACTGTGGACCTTGGGATTGTTCTTGCTCATTGAATGCCTTTGTTTCCACTGGTCCATGCCCTAGAAGGGGCAGTCACCATGGGTGCCTTTGCTTTGCATATTTGCTTTTAGCAATTGTGTGCCCATTATCCCAGGCAGTGCTTAGTAGGTGCTCAGTGTGCACTTGTTGAATGACCTATGAACCATAGCTAAGGGCAAGGTCTTCCAGTGACTGACTTTCATTCAGGTCACCCAGCAACTGTTTATGAAGGACCAGCACACACACAGGATATAAAGAGAACTTGGAAAGAGAGGCTCACAGTCTAGTAGAGGGATTTATAGTCCAGAATCCACTCTAAAAAACGGCAAAAATCTCTTCTGATCAGAGAGCCTCCATATTCTCCTAAGTCCTCTCTCCCTCACTGCTGGCTCATTGACTCTTGACTGCTTGGGCTGGGACCTTGCATATACCTCTGAGCTGTGGGATCCTCCACAGGTACAGGACAGTCTGGGGTCTGGTGGGGTCCTGTGCAAAGGCTCCTGGTGGCAGTTCCAGGGAGCTCATGCACAGGACAGACACGGTCACTGGGCTGGCCACACTCTTGACAGGGCAGGATCGGGCAGCTCTGCACCACATGCCTGAGCTTTTGGCTGTTTTGAGAATTCCTTAAGAAAGCACCTTATTCTCAAATTCATCTGGAGAGAAACTTGGAAGGCAAGGGCTTACATTTGTTTCAAGGATTTGAGGTGGTATCTCAAAATCAGTTATCCCTAAAGTGTCAGGAGACCTGGGTCCAAAAGCCTGGATGCTGACCTTGGTTGCTTCTCCCAGTTTCCCAGAGCATCCTTTTTGTCACCTGAGGGTGTTTTGTCATGGGGACATGAGATGCCTCTGTGTGACAGTGCCAAGTGCATTGAGGGTGCTTCAGAAAGGCAGGATGAATCAGAAGGTAAGGGGTCACAGTCTCGTCACCGGGGCTCTCACTCAGTAGGGAGGACAAAATGGAAGTGGCCTCCTGGGGTCCTACAGTGGGCTTCATGCAGGTGCAGGCGAGCTAAGGCGAGCTAAGGCAGAGGGTGGGTGGAAGACGGCACTAGGACCCGGAGGCGACATCCGGAGGCGGCTCAGCCGGGTAAGTTCCCAGCCAGAACACAATGTTCTCAGTGTACCCACAGGAAACCCTACGGAGGAACACTGCACGTGGCCCTCTGCTGGGTGTGTTCTGGTCCCAGCCTTTTATTCTTTTTCCTAACCTCAGTCCCCACTTTCACATCCTGTAACCTGCTGGGCTGGTCCCAGGCCCTGGGAGAGCCATCAATGCAGGAAGCAGAGGCCTCCCTGGCCTTCACCATTTTCAAATAAGACCGTTTGCCTCTAACCTTGGCTTCCTGAATTGACCCTTTGTGATGGAAACTTTTCACATGCAGAAGGTGCACTCGGGACAAAGCAGAGTTGCTGGCTGAGGCCGGGGTCTGGCTCAGACAAAGGGAAACAGCTGATGCCTCTGAAGCGCCTCCTCCCTTCCTGAAGGCCCGGCCCCACCTGGGACTGGGCGAGGGCCACCAAACCAGACTGAGCAGGGAGCTGCCTGGGGACACAGGGCCAAGTTTGGAGCAGAACATCCTATGATGTGGTTCTGAGTTTTTATTTCCATGAATGCTAGAATACGTTGTCCCACCGAGCTATTTTTATTGAATGAAATTTTTTTTTTTTAAAAAAGCAAACCTCTGCAAAACCAACAGCCCTCTATTACAGGGAAGGACAAGGTGAACTTTTCACTTCCTTCCCCACAGCCTATCAACTCATCTGTGGTTCGGTCACCCACACTTCAGTGCTCTGTTCAATCTCAATCTTTGCCTCCTTGTTTCTGAAGCTGCAAGAGCCAGGCTCTTAACCCCCTGTTGCTCCTATAAGAGGCGTGCATGAGGCTTTCAAAAGAGTCTTCTTACTGAGTTCTCAAAAACAGATTGCAAAGTGGAGACCTACCAGCCTCCTGGCCAGGTATGGAGGCCAGGTGCCAGCCTCTAGGCAGAGGTGGGCCGAGAGAGTGAGTGAACAGTCAGAGAGAGTATGTGAGAGGCCAACACCCCCCAGCCCTGTTCTGGCTCACTGCACTGTTGGGGGGCTGCAAGCAAGGAGCAAAGTTCTGGGTGACACACGACGGATCTGCCTCTGTAACGAGGGCCCTGGCCGTGAAAAAGAAAACTCAGCGCTTACGTTGAAGCTCCATTAGTGGGGCTCCCTCCACTCTGAAATTTTAGACTACTTCGCCAAATACTGGTTTGTAAGAGAGTTTTAAGGTGTTCCTGACTCAGGCCTGCAAAGAGACTTGTCCAGGCTCAGGGATCCCCTTCTGAGAGAAGGGGCTTCCACAAGCAGACAATGGCACTACTCCCGGGGAAGCCCGCTCCAGGCCGGGGCCCCAAAAGACCTGGGTTCTAGTCTTAGTTTTTCTCAGTTTGCCATGTGACCCTGTGCACGTCACTTGCTCACCTGAGGTGTCGATACCCTCACTTAATCGAAGGAGAAAGTCTGGTTAGACATCACTGTTACAGGTGGAGTTGTGTCCTTTCCCGAAGTTCACACGTTGAAGCAGCACTAACTAACCCTGGTGCCTTAGAATGTGACCGTATTCAGAGATAGATCCTGACAGAGGTGATCACATTAGAATGAGCTCGGTAGAGTGAGTCCTGAGCCAATGGGATGGCATCTTTGTAAAATGGGGAAATTTGGACACAGAGACACACAGAGAAGGAATGATGTAAAAAGACATCGCGAGAAGATGGTCATCTATCTATAAGCCGAAGAGAAAGGCCTGGAAAAGGTCATTTTCCTTAGCATGCAGCAGGAACCAACACACTGACATCTTGATCCTGGACCACCAGCCCCCAGAACTGTGAGACAATGAAGTTTCTGCTGCTTAAGCCACTCGGGCCATGGTGTGTTGTCAGGGCCCTCCAGCAGGCTGTCACGGCAGTCCTAGCCCACGCCAGCACGCCTGCTGAGGCCCCTCCAGCTCTTGAGCTATAGGATTCCTTCCTGCCATCTCTGGGTGGCTTCCTCTGTCCCATATGGCCTTTCTCTTACCCTCTCCCATTGAGTAAAGGACATCGTGTGTGAAAAGTGCTCGGTACGATGCCCCGCATATTGTAACTCCTCGCTACATATTAACCGTGATGAATATGGTTAGGGTTCTCAGTGCCTAGATACAACTTGTACCTACCCTGGGACCTTCTGTGCCACAATGAGAGGTGTGGGTTCTAAGCCCAGGCCCTCACGATCACTCAGGCCTTCATTATTGACGCCTTTCCCATTCCCCTTGCAGCTTTTAGATCTAAGAGTATTAAATTGGCATCTTCCAGGAGCCTAACTCTTTTTGATGGAAAGCTTATTTGCCACAGAGCCAGTAGGACTCAAAAGAGACCGCAAAGGCTCAGAATGGGGGATTCTCTGTCCTTGGACTTGACCTACAGAACTGTCAGGCTAAGCCTCTGTTTTCCTGTTTGTCTGGTGAGGACCCACCCGTTGGCTAGCAGCATCCTGAGTAAGGCTTAGCTATAGGTGGGGTCAGGGCTTGTGCTTCTGGACAGTGAGGCTCTGCCTTCCTCCTTGATCCTCCATCCCCCCTTCTGCTTCTAGCTCTGGGGATGGATACCCCTCTGCACTGAGGTGGCATGGGGGCCATTCCTGCTTTCTTCCTGACTCCTGAGTCCACAGGTCTCAGCCATAGCTCTTGGTACTGCAGCTGCAATCTTGGGTTGGCCAGGAGAGTCTGATTTTCTCTTTCATGACCAGGCGTGCTACTGACACAGCCAGGGCACACCTAATTAAGAGCCAACAAGCCTTGATCTTGTTGAAGTGGGATCACAGAATGAGCCTTGAGTCTGGGCAATGACACTGGTCCAGGACAGCAAAGTCCTAGGTTGTCCTCCAGCCAGTGCGTGCATTCGAGAGCTCAGTCGCCCTGGCTGTGCAGGATATTCCAGATTGACTGTAGTTTGGACATTCTGCTGGAAGTTAAGTGGATAGAGTCTGACTTTGACAGCCTCAAAGCGTGACCTTTGGGTTTGCTAAACAAATGGAATGCCAGTGCTTGTGTGGTTTATCTTGTAACAGATGCCCGGAGATTTCTGGGAATAAGGAGGGGCGCAAGGGCGTGGGGGTCTCCCTCAAGCTCTCAGGGCCAGGGAAGGGAGGGGAGAAACCCTGTAGTGGGGAAGACATCTCCCCACCATGTCCACATACTCTACGTTTGATCGCTTTAGGGTGCCTCTTATTCTGGTTTTTGGCTCAGAGCCTAGAAGGGAGGTTCCTTCAATAATTCTGTCTGAGCTCAGGACATCTGCCTTTCCCTCAAGTTAAATTAAAAAAAAAAATGAATCTGTAAATGCTCAGTTTCTAGTCAGAGAGAAAATACTGCTCACCCCCTAGTGGCCTGCAAAGATCACATCTGTGTTACACCAGCCTCCGGGCCTAGCCCTTCCAGGCCCTGCGAGGCCTGCTTTCGAAGCTATTTGCTGTGGAAAGTCAGGATTCTTGGCCTCCTTCTTAGGTGCACCCTTGGCTGTGTCAGAGAAAAGCTCCTTGGGAGGAAAGTGGAACACAGTCAACGAGGCCATAAACAATCTGGCCCTTGCTTCCTTCTCCTGAGAGGGCTCACCACTCCCCTGTTTACACCCGGCGCTCTGGCCACACCAAATGACTTGGAGTTCCACAGCTGCGGCCCTGCCTTTGCACATGCTGTTCCCTGCACTTGGAAGGCTTATTTGGCGTCTTCCCCGCTTTGCTCGGCTGATTCACCAGGCATCCTCAGGCACAGGCTCACCTTGTCTAGGAAAATTTGTTTGTCGTCCTCTCTACATTCCCTCCTCCAAGCCCCCTCGGCTTTCGCGGCAGCCTGTATAGGCCAGAGTCTCGGGGTTACGGCACTATGGATTCCACGTCTGTTTGCTGATCTGTTTCTGTTGGCCCAAGTGGTTTCCAAACCCGGCTACAGAAGAGTCATATGAGCCCCCCCACCAGAGGAGACTTGTCGAACCCCAGGAATGAGGCCAGGGAGTGTGCATCTTTATTAAGCGTGATTCTGAGGCACAGCCAGTTTTGGGAACTGTTGCCCTTCGTATTTCTGTCGCCCTCAATGACTGTTTGACTCCTGGTTTCTCTCACGACCTCTTCTTGTGTTCACTTCCTTCCCTTGCTAGCTCTAGACCAGCAATTTGCTTATTACCCTCTTGCCTTTACTATGCAAAACTATAACCACCAACTGTTCATTTTTTCCATTCCTACTGCCAGGCTGCTAGGAGCTGCTGGTATACTTCCCCAAAGATGGTGCCATTGCAAGTTCAGGGACTCTCACTGCAGCTGGCCCCTAAATGAGCTTGGCAGTCTGACGCTGGTCAGCTCTCTCCCATCCTTCACAGAGCCTGTTCCAAAGTTCACGGTTCTGCCTCCTCCAGCCCCTTCCACAGGCAGTAAGCAACTTGCTTTCTCCTGCACAGAGAAAACAGCCATCTGATGGGAACTCCTTCCACTTTCTGCCACCTCACCTACACACTCACCCAGGCCAGCACGCCCCTCCCCCCACCCCCACCCCCCAGAGCAATCACTGTGGCTGGGCTCTGGGTGCTGCCCCGCCCACTTCTGTAGGTCCTTGTACCCTCAATTTCCTCCTTTCTCTCTGACCTCTGCCGTCATAAAAAACAAATGTCTTGACTGTGTGTCGCCCTTTAACTGTCACCCTCTCCGCCTCATTTTTACCTCCCCTTCCTGTTGAAAGTGTTGCCTAGACTGGGCCCCAGGTTTTCACTTTCTGCTCAGCCTCCCACCCACAGTCTGGCTGATGCCTCCACCACACCGCCAAGACGGTCCCAGCAGTCCCTCGGTAAAGCCCAAAGACCTCTCCCCTTAGCTTACAGAATCGCTTGGCTGCCCCGGATTCTGCTGTTCGCAGCCTCCTTCTCAAAGGTCCTTTCCCCCGGTTTCCGTGACACCATACCCCTGGGTTTCCAGCTTTCCTCCCTGGGCTCCTCTTGTGCCTGTCCCTTGCATGGTAGGGTCCCTCAGGGATTCAGTCCTTCCTTGGTCCAAGTGTCTTCTCACTCCATGGGCCCTCTTCCTTGGTAATTCTACCTAGGCCTATCTTTGATTTAATAAACATCTCTAGGCTGGTGAGTCCCAAACCTGTCACCTGCTTATTGGACATCTCCTTGAGGCCCTTCTTTTTTCTGCACCCGTCTCAGTGAATAATCCCACCAGTCCCTCAGCTCTGACACATGAAACCGGGGTCTCCTCCCTGAGCTCTCCAAGTCTGACCGCTCATCCAGTCCTGTATGTACTTCTTGCCTAACTTTCGAATCAAATCCATCCTGTCCACATCTTTAATTAAAGTTGCAGTGACCATCTCAGCTGGTTTTCCACAACAGCTTCCTGAAGGATCTGAAGCTTGCTTATCACTCGTCAGCACTCCCTCCAGCTAAAATTTCTGAAGTGGGATCAGATTTTTCATTCTCTTACTTGAAAACCATTTAACGGTTCCCCACTATCCTCCCATTAATGAGGTCCAACCCTGTCTCCTCTCTTGCCCTGATATTCTAAGACCCTGTCATAACAAACACCTGCAGCCCCACAAACGCATGATGCCCTTTCTGACCCTTGGGTCTCTGCATATTTTATTCCTTCCACCTAGAAAGTCCTTCCTTCCCACCTCAGTTACTTGCTCTTCGAGTCTCAGCCTAAACACCGTCCTTCTAAGGAAGCTTCCCTGGCTCGGCTGGATTAGCTAGCTGTCTCTGATTTTATAGCATCTTGTGTTTTCTCCTATCACACAGTTTTTACACTTAAAATGACCCTTTTGTCTTTCTTAATATATTTATAAACTCGGGGTTGGTGGCTGTGTCTTGTTTGACAGCATGTCCTCAACTAGAAGATGCTAGGCACCTAGTAAGTGCTCAGTGATTGTCTGTTGAGTGAATAAGAGACACCAGGAAAGGGTCATCCCCTATGCTGTCGCGGGTAGTAAGCTCTATGTTGTTTCATTACGTGCCCTAAAGAGCTTATGTTATAAAAACGAAACAAGCTGGCTGGAAAATAGCTCCTTTAGGAAAACTTGACTGGAGAAATTAATGTGTGTTGAGGTGAAGAGCCGTGGATGCAGACACGGGGCATTACCATGGGGTGTATGTGCAGCAGCCCATGGGAAGGGCAGGGAGCCACCAGCGTCATTGGCCTTGGCTCCTCACATGGGTGGGACCATGTGAGACACGACTGCTTTGGCGGAGTTTCCAGTCATTCCGCAGCTTCACTTGTCAGCGCAACACTGTGGAGAGCTCCGGGCTCAGCTCTGGATGTTTCTGGCTCTGCTCACTGCCCATCTCAGTTACCTTAGGCATTACTCCACTACGGATGTGGCACTGGAGGTAGCCAGCACAGCTTCTAAAACAGAGTAAGCACACGACAAATTCATACGTTCACTCAGTAAATACCTATAACACACCTACTGTGTGCCAGGCAGTGTTCTAGGTGCTGAGTGTACGGCAGTGAATTAGACAGACAAGGTCTTGCCGTCCTGTCTGTAAACTGGGGGATGAACTGTGTGATCTCTAAGGTCTCTTCCACCTCTAAACTGCTGAGACTGCCTGACCATTTGCAAACTGTGAAGTCAAAAAGTAGAATTTGTTTGTGTAAAAGGTCTGCTATTTATGTCCCACTACCATGTGACGTTCTATGTAATTACATGTCAGGTTGATATGACTAATTTATTAACAGCAAATACCGCCTTCAAATGTCCTAGTATGTGATGAACTAGAAGGCACAGAGAAAAAGATTTGAGAGACCCAGCCCCCTGGCTTAACTATAATCTTGATACCTTACCTTCTCTGTGCTTGTTTCCTCAACTGCGAAATTACTGCCTCATCAGTCTTACAGGGCTGATATGAGAGTCCGCACCCTGCGTGTGTGAAAATGTTTTGGAAACTACACACAGTGGTACCACTGCCATCGGCTCTTGAGGATGGCTAGCTGCCACCTGCCCTCTTGCCTCCCTCCTTGCTCACTTTGGTGTCCCTCAAGGACCTAACCACATTTTCACCATGCTGGATCTTAAAAGGTTATGTAGGCACAAACACACAGCTAATTCCTATCAGTTCTTAAAGGAAGAGGCTGTTCCTTCATTGTGCTTGAGCCCTCTTATCACCAAGTACTGGAACAAGATGTAGTTCTTCTGGGTAGTTGATTCATTTTATCATAAAAAAAAGTTTTAGGCTTTTGTCTTTGTATAAGGCACTGGGATGGGCTCAGTGGGGTGCAACATCATGCATCTACAATAATCTTGGCTTTGGAGCCTGGCAGACTTTGAGTTCAAGTCCAGACGGCCATTTACTTAGCTGTGCAGCCTTGGCAAGGAATGCTCGCTCTGAGCTTCAAGTCCCAGTGTTACTGAAAGGATCAGAGTTAATGCCTGTGAGTGACTGGCACACAATGAGCGCAGAGACGACAGATGAGCAACAAGGCCCACCTCTAGCCTCAGAGCATGGTAACAGGAGTTGGAGATGACGAAACATAACCAGCCGAAAGGTGCGGCGATGGAAGTAATGGTGAGGGTCTTCCTCCCGGCGGCACTCAAGTGGCAGCTGAATGATCAGTGAAAGGTGCTTCGGAAAGCATTTCCGTTCAACAGTAGTGTCTCTTCAACTTCTAAGGTCACAAAAAGACACGTCCAATTTAAAGAGAAAAAAAGTTCTGTAAGTTGAACTACCAAAAGGTAAAGATGAGCTGATACAGTGTCTGTTGCACAGTTAGGGAAACCAATGAGAGAAAATTAGTGATTGCTTCTAAGATGTCACTGAAAGTACGATTTAAAGGTTCATTGCAGTCTACATATTTCTATTTTTTTCCTTGGGTAATAATTCACATGCTAAAAAGTATGTCAGGAAACTCACTGATTTTCAAATATGGAGCTTGTGTGGGTTAAGAAGTATTAACATGGAAACAGATGAGTTTGTGGGCTAGTAATTTTTGTGGTCCGATGTGCTTTCGAGGCAAGCGCAGTGGGCTGGCTGGATTATCAACCCGCTGACCTATTCCGGGCTCCAAGATCTTCTGCCGGCTTGGGCTACGTGACCATGAGCAGGTCTGTTCCATCTCTGTCCTCACCGATTCCGTGAGGTTGCCACCTCCCTGCCAGGTAATGCGTATTAAACACTCTGAACTCCTGAGATTAAGGCCAATTGCTACTGGGGTTATATTTATTCATGAAGAAGCAACTTTAAGCAGATCAAATCAAAGTTATTAATGATGAGAAAGGCAAATGTTTCTGAGGCAAAATTTGCATAAAATCTAATAAATATGATTCTCCTAATTGTGCAGTGTGGACCCTGGGTTCCATGAGGGAGAACAGAGGATACCTTTTAGCTTTCCAGGTTTTTCTCTATCATGATATAAAAACCTACTCAGATATTGATAAGATAAATTCACATACTTTTATAAAGACAAATATGCCTGAGATAAAGCAAATCTACCATTTGTCTAGGAGAAAGGGTTTCCAGACTTTCTTCTTATAAAAAATAATCTCTTCCCCCTATCCCAAATCCCTGAGACTTTGAAAGGATAAAGAAACCAATTTGGGGCTCTTTCAAAGGATTTATTTGCTACAGAATTACTTGAGCCCACCGACAAGAGGAACTCAGGACTTCTGTGTTAAAAGGATTTTGCTCACTGCTTGATTCTTACATGTCCTTCAACATTCAAAAAACAATCCTTTTTGCCAGCACTGGCATATCTAGGTTAGAAAAAGCTAGACTCTACAGAATTAGATGTCTAAAAATAGAAAAAAACCCAGTCATTTAAAAATTCCTCACTTAGACAGGTCCTGAGTTGAAATCACATTCACCTGCAAAAAAGAGGGTTTCCGGTCAGAAATGCTGAAGTTTACGATGCCAGATACTGACCTGGACTTGACTGGTGAGGATCCGACACACTGCATGAATGCCAGAAGCCATTTGGTTGGCCAATTCCAGCATGTGATCTTCCTGGCTTGTGAAGTTTTATAAATCTCTTAAACCCAAACCTCCTGGTTCTCTGATGCGATTGTCTTAATGTAATTCTCAGTGCTTTTTATAAACAAATAAACACAAGTTTTTCCTGCGTGATCACACATTTACATGTTTGTTGCTTGTGGGTAGCTACAGAAAAACCAAGTACTGATGCGAACGAGCAGCCCAGAGATGGAGCTGTGAGGCTCTGGACGGCTACGTAAGCTGCAAGGAAAGTCCGTCGCTGGCCTTGCACTTGCTGTGCACACCGGAGGCACGGTCAACCCGAAGAGGGTGTGAACCCCAGGAGCTGCTCGATGGGTTTAAACCGCCACTCATCTGCCTCCAGCTCTTCTACCAAACCAGCCAGTTTTTCCATCCGAGCAACTTGCTGATCTGTAAAGAGTCAAGGAGGTATTATAATGGATGTGCTTCCCATGAGACAGCCACCAACCATCAACATAGTGATTGGCTTAAAAGCAATTTCTACAGGGAGTTTTTTCCCTCAATATTGTAGTAATGGGGTCTTGTTCTATGTTGGTGGAAGACTTAATTTTTTTTTTTAACAGATTTTATTTATTTTTAGAGAGGGTTAGGGAGGGAGAAAGAGGGAGAGATATATCCATGTGTGGTTGCCTCTCACACTCCCCCTACTGGGGACCTGGCCCGCAATCCAGGCATATGCCCTGAGTGGGAATCAAATCAGCGACCCTTTGGTTTGCAGTCCAGCGCTCAACCCACTGAGCCACCCCAGCCAGGGCTGAATACTTGATTTTTTTTTTAAAGTAGTATTCATCCTCCATGCCACAGTGATGTTTACTAAAATTGCCTAGGGTTATAGGCAATTGTAGCTCTTCTGACATTATGACTTCAATGGTGAAGTGGTCTGGTGGGGGAACACAGCTCCCTGATGAATAAATGGAGGCCTGGTAAGGCATGATGGACAGAAAAGGCGCTCCCAGGATCTTAGAGTCGAGGTAAATCATGAGGTATACTTAGAGATGAAGTGATGACGGTGATCAGTGGCGGATAATGGTTAAAGAAGGTTTCAGAAAGGAAAGGAAAAAAACACAAGAGTAGGAAGCACTTCCCCTAGAAAACTAACCTTTTTGATTTCAACTTTAAGCCTTAATGAGGACAGTATGTCTGGATTAAGGATTTAGAATGTTCCTGTCTAAAACAGCCTCGCTGAATTTCAGGAGTCTGTCACAAAGCACAGTGACCTTTCTGAACCTCCCTCACCTTCACCCCCACCCCCGCCCTGAGACGTTTCTTCTCACAGTTAAGTACACAACACTCATGTACTCACCATGTTTCACCTGCTTCAGTGTAGACGCCACTTGATAGCTGAAGACAGATTCACAGAGGAATCTCTCAGAGCCGTCTACAGACAAAAGAGAACAAGTTTCATCTGCTCTGAGGGTTCTATGACTGCTGTAAACCGAGAGAACATGCCCATTCCTTTCCCTACTTTACATTCAGGGTCTACTTTTCAGTGTTTACAAAGAGGGCTTCTGTTTCATTTAGAACGAACACTGGTCTGTTATAAAAGCTACTTCTATACCTGAAATATTAAAATAGTTCCTCTGCTTGTTTAAGAATTTGAAAATAGTGTTTAAAAAACAAACAAGAAACCTCAGTCTCATGTCCTGGTCAGCACTCACCCCACCCCCAAACCTCATAATTCTGGTTTTTGTTTTTTTAAGATTTTATTTATTTATTTTTAGAGAGAGGAGAAGGGAAGGAGAAAGAGAAGGAGAGAAACATCAATATGTGGTTGCCTCTTGTGTGCCCCCCACCAGGGATGTGCCCCGACCGGGAATCAAACCGGCAACCCCTTGGTTGGCAGGCTGGCACACAATCCACTGAGCCACACCAGCCAGGGCTGATGGTTCTTTCAAAATTTTTATTTAGTGATTTCAGAGGAAGGGAGAGAAATAGGCAGGGAGGGGGGCAGGAGAGAAAGAAACATTAATTTGTTGCTCCACTTATTCATCATCCATCGGTTGTTTCGTGTATGTGCCCTGACTGGGGACTGAACCCACAACCTTGCTGTATCGGGATGACGCTCTGACCAACTGAGCTACGTGGTCAGGGCTGTGATAATTTCTTAATATTCTTCTATTCTGTATGTCAAGCAAACACTGACAGCTGACCCATTTGGCCATGTGACCACTATGCAATCAAAACACAAAGGTGCGCCAAGACTCTAAATCATCTTCATTCTAAAGAGTGAGGCCAGGGAAAAAATAGCTGTTGTTGACTTTTTAGTGTATCAGACTACATCACTGGCCATGACAAAACACTGCTGGGAAATTTCATTCTGTCAACGCAAATTGTAACCTTGATTTTCCAACTGATCCAAAACACTGCAATTTGGATGCCGATAAGAGCATAATGCAATTTCAGAACCTAGCACTGTGCTGGTGCCAGGAACTGGCAACTAGAACGTAGCTAACTCAGTGACCTCGGCATTTGGGAGGCGATTGTGAAACAAATGAGTTCACGTTATTCCCCGTCAGCAAGGGCTGATGCAGCAAACAGCCCAAAAGACAAAGAGTTCATGTTGGAAAATGTGACTTTCAAAAGGGTAGCTCAAACCATTTGGAGAAGGTATTTTCCTGCAAAAATCCTAAGACAAATGGAGGGAGAAGACACAACTCTTTTTTTGATGGCAGTTCATGCCAGCACTACTAGGTGTCAAGCACTCGCCCGTCAGTCATGGGTTGGTGTGTCAGCCAGATATTAAGTGACAAGGAGTTAGGACTGACACATTCTTGCCCCATGCTGAATTTCACACAAGGCAGACCTTATTTCAGAAGTCATGGTAAACAAGAAGAAAAAACACAGATACTGTGTCCAAATGGCTTAAATATACAACCAAGAGGGCTTCTTTGGTCCAATATTATCTTCAAAATTGATGCAAAAAGGGAAAATATAGTTATTTTCATATATATTATGTATTACTTCAAAATATAATTTATTTCATAAAGTGATGTGTATTTGAGGGAAAGTGTTAAATTTATTAAATTCAACCTCTTTTTGGCCTCTCATCACCTCTGGAATGGACCCTGTTCTCACCTCTGGGCATGTGATTTAAAGTGAAAGCAAAACCAAGACCCAGACAATTCCATTCCTGTTTCCTCACAAGTGGTGTGCCTCTCACAAATGTGCAAACAGCACTGAAAACAAAGGAGACAGCAAGAAGTGAGAGAGAAATCTCCCTTTCTTGTGGGTAAATAACATTATCCACACAAATGAGAACCAAAGAGGAGGAAGAATTTCCAGACTTCCGGTCAAGATGGGGGCGTAGATAAACATGCTGCACCTCCTTGTACAACCATAGAAAGAAATACAACCAGCTCTGGCTGGTGTGGCTCAGTGGACTGAGCGCTGGAGAGAGAAGCAAAGTGTTACCAGTTCAATTCCTAGTCAGGGCACATGCATGGGTTGTGGCCCAGGTCCCCAGTAGGGGGCATGTGAGAAGCAACCACACACTGATGCTTCTCTCCCTCTCTCCTTCCCTGTCCCTCTCTCTAAAATAAATAAATAAACATTAAAAAAAGAATTACAACCAGATCTCAAAAACAAATACACCAAGAACCATCAGAAAATCGAGCTGTATGGAAGTCTGACAACCAAGGATTTAAAGAAGCCACCTTCACCCAGACAGGCAGGAGGGGCAGGACTGCGGAGCTGGGGTGGAGAGGACACGGGACAGTGTGGAGAGGTAGCAGTGGCAGTGAAAAGGGCAGTCCCACATCCACGTGTGGTAGATAAACCAGGAAGGATACCTCTGGAGTGAGTGAGCCCAGCCCCAGGCCAGACTGCATAGCCCAGCATTCCAACACCGGAAAGATAAACCCCCCACTACCTCTGACTGTAAAAACCAGTGGTGGTTGGGGCAATGGAAGAAACTGCAGATTTTGGCTGCTTAAAGGGCCTGCACAGGCTTAGATTGTGCGCAAACCCCACGGCAGCTGGAATGGCTCCAATTGCATATGGGAGGTGGGTGAGGTGACTGAAGTGGGGAGAGTGCCCAGCAGATGTCCAGATGCCAGGCAGCGGCAATGACCCGTCTCTGAGTCCCTCTCCCCCACAGAGCCACAAAGCAGTGAAGTGGTTGCCTTGCCCTGGCAATGACCTAAGGCTCCTCCCTACACAATTTACAGGTGCCTTTTCTACATAGGCCATGCTACTAAGACAGGGAGTAAAGCAGCTCTACCTAATGCACAGAAACAAACACAGGGAGGCCACCAAATTGAGGAGGCAAAGAAACATGGCCCAAGTGAAAGAACAGAACAAAACCCCAGAAAAAGAACTAAACAAAATGGAGACAATCAATCTATCAGATGTAGAGTTCAAAACTCTGCTGATCAGGATGCTCAGAGAACTCATTGAGTATGGCTACAAAATGAAGAAATGAAGGATACACTAAGTGAAATAAAGAAAAATCTACAGGGAACCAACAGTGAAGGGAAGGAAGCTGGGATTCAAATCAATGATTTGGAACACAAGGCAGAAATAAACATTCAACTGGAACAGATAGAAGATACAAGAATTAAAAAAAAATGAGGAGAGGCTTAGGAACATATGGGACAACTTTAAACATACCAATATCTGTACCAACATATGGGTGCCAGAAGAAGAGGAAGAACAAGAAATTGAAAACTTATTTGAAAAAATAATGAAAGAAAACTTCCCTTATCTGGCAAAGGAAATAGACATACAAGTCCAAGAAGCACAGAGAGTCCTAAACAAGTTGGACCCAGAGAGAGGAACACACCAAGACACATTATAATTAAAATGCCAAAGGTTAAAGATAAAGAGAGAATCTTAAAAGCAGTAAGAGAAAAGCAGAGTTAACTACAAAGGAGTTCCCATAAGACTATCACTTGATTTCTCAAAAGAAACTTTGTAGACAAGAAGGGACAGGCAAGAAGTTTTCAAAGTCATGAAAAGCAAGGACCTACAACCAAAATTACTCTATTCAGCAAAGCTATCATTTAGAATGGAGGGGCAGATAAAGTGCTTCCCAGACAAGGTAAAGCTAAAGTAGTTCATCATCACCAAGCCGTTATTATTACATGAAATGTTAAAGGGACTTATTTAAGAAAAAGAAGATCAAAACTATGAACATTAAAATGACAACAAACTCACAACTATTAACAACTGAATCTAAAAAACAAAACAAACTAAGCAAACAACCAGAACAGGAACAGAATCATAGATATGGAGATCATTTGGAGGGTTTTCAGCTAGGAGAAGAAAGGGGGATATTGGGATGGGGGAAGGTGCAGGGATTACGCAGCGTAATTGGTAGGAACAAAATAGACAGGGAGATGTTAAGAATAGTATGGGCCCTGCCCTGGCTGGTGTAGCCCAGTGGATAGAGTGTGGGCCTGCAAACCAAAGGGTTGCTGGTTCAATTCCCAGTCAGGGCACATGCCTGGGTTGCGGGCCAGGTCCCCAGTTGGGGGCATGTGAGGGGCAACCACACATTGGTGTTTCTCTCCCTCTCTTTCTTCTTCCCTTCCCCTACAAAAATAAATAAATAAAATCTTTAAAAAAATAAGAAAAGAATTCTTAAAAAAAAAAAAAAGAGAGAATAGTATGGAAAATGGAGAAGCCAAAGAACTTATTTGCATGACCCATGGACGTGAACTAAGGTGGAGGGGGCAAAGGGGGAAAATTGGGACATCTGTAATAGCATAATCAATAAAATATACTAAGAAATATTCAACCTCTTTTCTACATATTGTGCTATATGGGATATGACCTGATCTTCTCCTCCTACTCCCATTCCTCTGGCTGAATGTTAAGTCATCTGTGAGTAGATCACCTACACTGAGCAAAAAATTATTTTCAATGAGCTGAATATACTGACTGTCCGGTTTAAAGATCTAGGTAAGCTGAGGATATCACTGAGATTTTAAGATAATTGGGCTGCAGGTAACAGTGAATTCCAGTACAGGGAGAGGAACTGTGTGAGTATCTGACACCAATGATTCTGGCTCTTCTATGTGTAGATACACCAGTGTTCACTAACCTATTCATATCCTTGCTTAAAGAGTCAAAGCATAACAAGTTTTATTTTAGGAAGAGTAAAGCATGGAGCTCACTTCTCAGCTGGTTTCATCCTGAAGTGTCCTGAACTTTAGATCTCAAACCAAGGCAGTGGGGATTTGGGCCCTAAGAATCAGGCTGAGCTGTATATGGGAGCTCTTGGAAGTGCTACCTTCTAGTTATATTTAATCACTGGCACTGTTAGGATAAAATGCTTAAATTATAACACTTGCATATTTCCCTTGGCAATAAACTTTGAAGGAAAAGGATGTAAACTAATCTTTCACAATGGCACTTCATAGGCCCTTCTATAAGCCTTTGCCACTATATGTGCCTATGAAATACACTTTTGCTGATTTGCAGCTCTGTATTAACCACAAAGTCCACTGCTTCTTAGCCACATTCCTATTAAATGTGATATCTGTACTCATCTAAAGCCTGGAATTTCTCCAGAGAGGAGTCAGCCTGCGGCAATCTGTCTTCCATTTAGAAGTTGTAATCAAACCCTTTATAACACACCAAGTAGCAATACATCAGCTTTCCTCTTCAGGGACAAGCAAAGGTTATAAATAGTGAAAAGTCCAGTAAATTGTCCAAATCTAATGCCACTGCAACTCCAATAAATAAGATGCTAACAAATTCATTTAAAAGAATAATTACTTTACAATAGGAAATTAGACAACGTCAGATAATTTATAGTTCAGTGGCCTACAATGTCACTAAAATTCAGCCACTTCCGGCCTGGAAGGCAGTGTCTAATTTGCTCACTAATAATTGGGTGAGGACAATCTTAGCCAAGGGCAAGAGAATGCTGAAAATTGTTGTATACTGCATATGCAAGGCGTCTGTTATCAGAGAGCAGGGAGTGCACAAAAAGTTAATTTACAAGGTTAACTGCAGGTTATTTGGGTTTATTAGCCTAGTTTTAGGAGGATAGAAGGATCAAGTTGAACCTGTTAAAATTATAAACCACATCCAACCTTGATTCCTGATCGTTTTTATTCCTTTGAACAGGCAAGTCTTTCTACTCTATTTTTATATTCAATTAAACTACTGGCACTGGCTGGTGTGGCTCAGTGGATTGAGTGCGAGCCTGCGAACCAAAGGGTCACTAGTTCGATTCCCAGTCAGGGCACATGCCTGGGGTGCGGGCTGAGTCCCCATTTGGGGGTGAACGAGAGGCAACCACACATTGATGTTTCTCTCCCTGTCTCTCTCTCACTTTCCCCTCTATCTAAAAATAAAATAAATAAACATCTTGTAAAAAAAGACTACTGTAAGAAAAATGGTTAGGTACATGGGATATTAACTGAACAATAAGCACGGTAGAAGACGGCTTTCAACCCTTATTAATTCACACTTAGGAGCACTGTTTTCAATGTAACGATCTTGATTTGACCAGAACAGTTTAGGAACTGCCCTAATTTTTCATTTCTGTCAAGTGTAAGCAACTTTACCATATGGGCGAAACTTTAAATTTAAGAAAGAATCAAGACTGTACACTGTGAATTTAAATAATATAAATTCATCCTACACTAGAAAGCCAACGCATTCCTCCACAAAGCACAGTGAGATGGAATAAAAACAGAGAGAACTGTAACTTGTTAGAACATCAACATTCAGACTAATCTCAGAAGCCTTTCTTCTTTTAATGTTTCTAAGTGATCTGATGTATATTGACAAAGAATGCTAATAGCTCTGAGACTAAGGAGGTATCTCCAGTATTAAATTTCCTGCTGCAGCTAGAATTTAAATGACTTCAATCTTACAGCCCATTGTTAAACATTGATTCCTCTTCTGCTGCTATAAAACTCATTAAGCAATGTATTTTTTGTTGTTGTTGTTCATTAAACAATTTAAATGCCTCCATTTTTTAATTTGTTTTGGAGGAAACTTCCTTACCACCAGGTCTCTGCTACATGTAATTGAAGTCATAATATACTTTTAGTGCCAAATATGGTCAGCAAGGCCCAATTATTACCTCCAGACCGTGACACTAACTTGAATATAACACAACTAAAGAAAACAGCAAAGACAGAAGTACAGACACTCGAATGTATCACCATGTTACCCTGTCGTCTACTTCACTAATCGTGGTTTGAACTAATTCGAGAAAGTGTTATGGTCTCAGTCTTCCCATATTTTCCTGTCAAAATGATTCCTCTCTTTGCCCTGGTGTAACCCCAAACTCTGCTTTTCATTATACCTGACATAAATGAATAAAGATGACCCCCACAAGTGAAATCCTAGCTATGCTTTGTGCCTTTCTCAGGGATATACTTACTGAAATTTGCAATATTTAAGGCAAAAAAGATCAATGTATAATTAAGCACAAAAGTGCTATAATAAAGCAGATTTTGAATTCTTAATGGGTTCTTTGCTGACCTTTTTCAAAATATGATAAATAGTTTAATGGTTAAGGACCATTTTCATGAGACTGTCCTGGGTATTAGTCAAAATGAAGATTTCTGTGCTGCGTCCTAGACTAATCAGAATCTCTAAGGTGGGCCAGAAATGTGGATTTCAATAGGCTCTTTAGGTGATTTTTATGCTCTCATTAAGAATTTACTGATGTAGCTCCTAAAGTGACATGAACCTGATGAATTCCAGGTGCCAGTGCCAGTCCACGCGGACAGCCCGTGCCCTGAACTAGCCCAGCCAGTGTGCAGATGTGTGCTGGGTAAGACGCTGGGCAGTCTGGTGCCACGTCCCGCTCTAGTGCTAGGAACACCACACAGCACTGCCCTGCAGTGGGCCAGCATCGTCATCCTCACCTATAAAAGCAGGGCATTAGTTTTATTTCCTCTCACAACCTCTTTTATGGGGCTGATCTATCTGCAGATTAAGTACATAAATCAAAATCCACCTGACCTACTAATCGTCAGGAGACAGGCTGGTGCTGGATAAAGCAGACTGAAGCAGGAGGTTAAGAAAACTCCTGGTTCCAGCGCTGGACGTTTTTAACCTGGTCAAATCACTTTACCTTTTCTGGGTCTAAATAAACTCTAGATGACCTCCTTGATTTCCAAACATTTTTTCAGCTCCAAAGTTCTGTTTCTGGGGATTTGTGTTTTAAAGGTATTATTTTGAAATGGGGACAAAAGATGAAATGTGGAACTGAAATCAGGGCAAATTCTTCTCTAATCCACTTAATAGTGTCTCTACAATTAACATTCATTGCAGGTTTGAATCCAATTATCAGCAGAAAGCAGCATGAGATCACCTTCTAACATCTCCCCAGCTCCTTTGGGGTAGGTGAACAGGGCTTTCCGAGGAGGGGCAAGGTCAGAGACACTGAAACCAGATCCAGTGACAGAACTTCCACTGACCCCGCCAGCTGAGGAGGACGATGAAGAGGCAGCCATTTCCTTTCTAGTAGAATTCTCACTTCACTGCAGAGATAGAAAAACAGCAATTTGGCACGTTTTGGGGAGTGAGATTGACTACATTTCATTCTAGCTGCCATAAAAGCAAGCGTAAGTTCAGTATAGAATTAGCTCCCCCCCTTTTTGTAAAAAGATTTCATTTATTTTTAAAGACAGGGGAAGACGGAGAAAGAGAGAGAGACATGATGTGAGAAACACCGGCTGCTTGCCTCCTGTGCACGCCCGACTGGGGACTGAACTGGTAACCCAAGTACGTGCCCTGAGCGGGCATCCTGAACGGGAATCGAACCAGCAGCTTTCTGCTTTGTGGAACAATGCCCAACCAACTTAGCCACACTGCTCAGGGCCCCTTTCTTCTACCTTCTCTACTCCTACAATCTTTTATTGATGCCCCAGGCCAAAATGTCATTTAGGATTTTAAATGAAGATATGTTTACTCCTAGTGTTTCTACTTAAAACACTACTTCTTACCATTAGTAAACTGTTTATTCCCTTGGCACTGACTGTGGATGATCTATGGGTTATGAAGGGGTGACAGGGCTGTACTGAGGTGGCAATTTGACTGAGGAAATAAATTATACGTGGATAAGACAACCATGCCTCCGGACAGTTTGTCTTGGATACATCCTGACCAAGCCACAGCAAAAATTCACTTATAAAATTTTCCAAATAAAATCCCAGAATAACACTGTGTTCTGTTCTCAAGGAAGGGGAAGTGGTTAGGAAATACATATTGGCCTTTTATTTAAATTTAAAAAAAACTTTCTATCCAAATGTAATACACAAATTGATCACTTGGTGGCGTCCCAAGATTGGAACAAAGTAGCTCAGGGACTGACTTCATAATTCACGACCTGTCAGGACTGGAACAGCTATAGGAGTGTTTCATCCCTTGTCATCAAAAAGTCCAAGTGTTGAAGAAAAAACTTAGACCGAACAGATGACTCCTCGCAAAAGTTCAAAACAAAAATGCTACCTCTGCCACAGCAGCTCACACTATGCATTTACAAAACCTTCTATAAAGTACGTTTTCTTAAAAAAAGAGGTCCAGCACTGTGCTAACAGAGCTTTCTGCAATTACAGAGATGTTCTAATGTTCTATTTCTGCCTGTCCAACATGGTAGCCACTAGCCCCACGTGGCTTAGTGTGACTGAAGAACTGTACTTTAAATTTTATTTAATGTTAATTGAAATTTAAGTACCCATGTGTGGCTAGTGGTTACTGTATTGGAAAGTGTAGCTCTAGTATTTGGACTAAAAAATGACTTTAAACTGAATTATACTCTTTATTTTTATTTTAAAGATCTTTATTTTATTTTTAGACAGAAGGGAAGGGAGGGAGAGAGGGAAACATCAATGTGCAGTTACCTCTTGCACGCCCTCGACTGGGGACATGGCCTGCAACCCAGGCTTGTGCCCTCACTGGAAATCCAACTGGACACTCTTTGGTTCGCAGGTTGGCGCTCAATCCACTGAGCCACACCAGCCAGGGCTGAATTGTACAATTTAAAATGGCTAATGGTTAATTTATGTTATGTGAATTTTAGCTCAATTAACAAAAAGATAAAAATAACTTTAAATGGATTTTTTAAATGAGTTCCCCCTTTTAATGGCCGGAGAGAATTTTAGCTGAACTTTTAATTTTGCTAGTTGCAAAATAAGTTTGTTATAAAATGTTTGAACTTATTTATTTTTACTGAATTTTGGGGTGACACGGGTTAATAAAACCACACAGGTTTCCAGTATACACCTCTACAGCACATCATCTGCATCGGAATCACGCACGCACCACCCAAAGTCAAGTCTCCTGTGCCACCGTTATCCTCTTCGCCCACTTCCACCCCCCCTGAAACTTATTTTTGAAAAAATAGAAAAAATGAGGAAAAGCTATGCAGATATAAATCCTATACGAGGTATATTCAGAATCCGGTTTCCTAGCAAGGAAAATAATGTACTGTGCATTTGTGAAAACCTGGCCATTCTGTTTCCTTAATTTTGTGATGATGATTTAAGGCTGTGAGGGAAGCAGACCCTCGTTTCTGATTTCATTGTGTCTTTAAGTAATTCTGATTGATCTCGCAGCGGGGTATGGGAAGAGTAAGGCGACTGCTATAATTAGAGTGTCAGCCTATTTTAAAATGCAAACTAGTGACATTTTCAATCTTTTAAAAAATGTTTAACCCTCAGCGCAGACATGCCCATTGATTTTGGAGAGAGGGGAAGGGAGGGAGAGAGAGGGGGAGGAACACTGACAGGAGAAACACCAGCCCCATGGCTGCCTCTGTAAGTGCCTGGAGGGACAGTACCGGCAACTTAGGTATGTGCCCTGACTGGGATGGAACCCTCGACCCTTCAGGTCATGGCATGACCCTCCAACCAAGCCATGCCAGCCAGGGTGACATTTTCAATGTTGTATTAGATCACCTTTCCTTTTTTCCTAAGTTCTGTAACTTTCCAAATTGTATTCATATTCATAGAGGTAACACATTTTGAAGTTAGATTCATATTCAATCCTTTGGACCATACTAGCTCAAAATAAAGCTTGACAAGTTTTAAAATTTCTTTAAAAAGAACTTAAGCAGTAATACACCAGGTCCAAATTTCTAAGTGGATTCCTACTGGGATCTAAATGAAGTATACAGACAACGTAGCTATCTTTGGGAGAGTAGCTCAGTCTTATTTCCCGTCAGTTCAGAATAGAACCCACTGTGAACTGTTTATACACCTCGCCTAAGACTTTAATCTTTTTCCTATACCTTGATATATGCTTTATTCAGCTGCAGATGTAAGGGATACTTTATATTTTGAAATCAAGTTTCTCAGCAGAGCACTCAAGAGGGCAGTTTCAAAGGCTAGACACAGTGTGACTTCTAAACTGAATATATTCAAAGAAATTCCCTGTTAATCCTTTTTTTCAAATGCAGAACTACTATCATTCAATACACAAAAGAGCCAGCCTTGAGAACTGGGAAGCAGAATGAGCACAAATCTAAGTTTAACATAAATAAGCAGTTTTTTTGCTGAGGTGGAAAGACATACCTAAGTAATTTCAAACTTTAAAGATTTAGGTTGAATTTTGAATGCTATTAGCAGGTGGTAACAGGAGTTAGGATAAAGCCTAGTTTGTAACTGCTCTATGAAGGCAGGCATTCTGATCATCAGAACCAAACCATGCCTGGCCTATACTAAGGGGCTGTTGATTTAAATAAATGTTAACTACATGAACTAAACATTTCACAGGAATCGTAAGATTCCTTAAAAGTCACTTAATCCAACTCCTTCATTTTACAGATGACAACACAAAACGGAAGCATGGAGACTTTAGCTTATTTGCTGTGACATTTTTCAGGCAATGGCTTTGCTGGCGTGTCAGGTACCATGTGAGAGGTGAAACAGAAGTTATTAAGAGCTCAGGCTCTGAAAGCTCTAGGCCTGCGTCCATGTCCCAGTTTTGCTGTATGACACTCAGGACAAATCACTTACCTCTCTGTTCCTCAGCTGCCTCATCTGTAAAGTGGGGACAATAATAATAGTACCTATCTCAAAGGTGTTTGAAGGTTAATATAACTAAAGCATTTGGAACAGCTACAGGCACAGTAAATACTTAATGTTATTAGCTATCCCAAATCACTAATGGATATTTACTCTCGAATCTTTTTTTCCTATGCAGATGCAATTTTCATATGTAGTATGTTCTAATAACACTCACGGGAAAAGTTCTACTTATCAATTTGACATTGGGTCAGCAAGCTCCTAGAGGGGAAAGGGTCTGCTCCGGAAGAGGAACAATGCCCTCCATCAATGCACTTCACACTTTCACTTTAAGGTTCATAATCTTAGGAAAAATCCTGTCATCTAGGAAAGGGGGAGGGAGTTGTCTTTCCACCTTCAAGCCATAGCACAGACTTCTGGTCAAGATGGCCAAGTAGAAAATAATAATGAATGTCAACTGTAATGGAAAATACCACCTAGCGCAGCGCCTGGACCACACTGTTTCCTGCACGAGCACGAATAAATGCCAGAACACACGGCTAGCAGCCCGGCGAAGGTTATGAAGGTGAGAAACTCGGTGTCATGAGGGTTATAGTCTGTTACTGTTCCCTTTTCTGCCTCATTCTGCGGATCTATTTACACAACCTTTCCACTATCCTGTCACACACAAGTGGGTGGCTCAGTAAGATTTTGTGGAATGAATATTGATGAGATAATCTGGAATTTGGTTTTATCAGGGAAGCTGGGACTATTGGCAATTGAGATTCTCATTGGAGAGCAATGCTGTTTTGGGGGAGACACAGAATGGCTGTGTTCACACTAAGACGATTAAACGTTTACTTTATATACTACAAGGAGCACCTCGTATTCATGAACTGCTTTCCTTCCCAGCAGATATATGCCTATTTGTTTAAAAAGACTCCTTCCTTTTGAAAAAGTCTCAGTCAAAAGACGCTAAAAGAGGTACCCTGGTACAATGGTAAATTATTATAATCAATCACTAAATTGCATCAACAAATCGTTCCACTGTGTCCCACGTAAATAGTTGGATGACCACTAAAACAGATGCTGCAGCTAAAACCAGGTGGGGTGGAGAGGGGAGGGGTCAGAACGCCAGAGGTTCCCAAGCTAATTCCAAACCACACTTTCCCCACCCCCATTCGGTTTCCCAAGGGGCCACCGCGCATGCGCCTCTACTAAGCGCGCATGCGCACCCAACCCGTCGCGGCCTGAGGAAATTTCCTCTTACACGCCCTCTGCGGCAAGCTCCTGTTTCTCCTAACTTCTCCATTTTTCTAGTGTCTGCAGGTAGGATCCCAAGAATGAACTCCCTTTCCACCAAGCTCCTGACAATCCCTTAGCCTTCAGCAACTTACCTCGACGGTTTTGGCACTTTCCCCTACAGCCCCGCCCCCAGGGCCAGCCTAAGCGGGCACAGACGACGACGAGTACGGCGGCGTGCTCGCGCTCGTGCAATGGTGGGCGTGGTCGGGGCGGAAAGGCGGAGAGCGCGCTTCCGGAGAGGACTTCCGGGTCTTTTACCTCCTCTCTCTACCGCGGTTTACGTGCAGCAGCGAAGTCGTCTTTGGTTCCATTGGAGTACTTGTCTTTCTTGCTCTTATGATCCAGGGCTCCTACTTTCTTCCCCCTCCCCACACCACCCGTAGCAGGGTTAAATTGGGTATTCCCCGTTCCTTCGGCGCGATTTCGAACCCAGGGCCGGCCGGAGAGGGAGGGCAGGTGGGGAGGGTGCTGTTTCTGAGGCAACTCATCCAGAACTTCTTCTGGTCTGGAGGCCTATGACATTAAAATCTGTGGAGGGCCCTTGTTTTTTTTAGAGGTCTTGGGGGAATAAGTAGTAGGGTGGAGTATCATTAAGCTATGCTAATTATGTGTGGTCTTCATTCAAGTCGCTTTTCCTTCTCTGTTATTTCTCACAACACAAATCGCTCCTTGGTTCTGTAAGCAAACTACCAATTAAAGTGACTTACTTGCTGAGGGTTGGACTATTTGTGTATTTGTTAAGGATTGATCTGTTTTCTTTGGAACTGTATGCATTTGGGGCTTCAAGACTATCCAACCTCTGTGGTAGGAACATGGGTTGAGCTTACAGCCAGCCCATAAACAACCGTTGTTTCCTGAATCGCGGATTCCTTAAGTTGTGACTACAAGCTTGGCTTCCTAGCAAGTGGCACAGTTTGTCAGGCAGTGGTCTCTGGGAATTGGATTCCTCCCCTCAGCAATGTATTGGTTTGAAGAACCATGTTGCTTAGGTTATATTTTAACTTTTCATAGGCAACTGGATCTAATTGTTAGGTGTATATTTCATGTACTTCTGAAAGTACTAGGGGCTTCCCCGCCCACCCCAAGGACAAGTGTATTAATATCCTTAATTCTCAATTTTCATGCTGCACAGACAGGGTGAAACACTGCAAGTGGTTAAATACAGAAGGTTGCATTTTACTCCTTTTAGGTTAAAGTGATAAACAGACTTCTACTCTTTGTTTCAAAACCACGGACAGGCAGTATATAAAGGGCTCAATCTTTTCATCACTTTTTTTGGAATGCTGATTAGTTTACAAATTACTGTGTGGCATGAGCCAGGAATGAAATATGTAATAGGAAATGCGCTGATCGACTTAAAACAGGTTACAAGGAAGGGAGGTCTCATGGAAATAGTGCTGCTTTTGCTTAGGATGTATTGTGAACTCTTGCCCAATTATGTTCTTTAAGGCCTACATAATGGTCCATATAATAGAAGGTTTTTCTTTCTTTTTTTTAAAGAAGATTTTATTTATCTTTTAGAGATTGGGGAAGGGAGGGAGAAAGAGGAGAGAAACATCGATTTGTTGCCTCTCACATGTCCCCAGCTGGAGACCTGGCTTGCAACCCAGGCATGTGCCCTGACTGGGAATCGAACTGGTGACCTTTCAGTTCCCAGGCCAACCCTCATTCTACTGAGCCACACCAGCCAGGGTGGGTTTTTCTTTCTGATCAAAAGGTAAGGTGATCACTTTTTTTTTTTCAGGATTTCACTGGAATATTATTTGGGAACGTATCATGGAAGTTCTGCGCCCGCAGCTTATAGGAATTGGGGGACGGATTTATAGGAAGAATCCCATTCAAGAGCAGACTTACCAACATGAAGAAGAGGATGAGGACTTCTATCAAGGTAGTCCTAGTTGCTCTTTGGTCTGATGAGAAATAAAAAGTTTCCTGTACTGTAGAAGCAGTCCTTTGTTTTGTTTCAGTGTGTTTCTTTGTGCGCAGGGGAATTTGAAACGGCTGCTTTTCTTAGCCCCTTTGGTGTTGATGCCACAGGGACAGATGTGTTTGAGTTTGCTGAGGCATTTTCAGTTGCAGTTTGTAAGTCAAGTTAGCTTTCATCTTTGTTCAAAGGCTTACATGTAATAAGGGGTAATTTTAGTTAGCTACTAATATTAGCCATTAATATTCTGTGACAAAAGTAACTTCCTTTATCTGCAAAGTTGTGAAGCAATATATGTAAATTATTGAAATAAGTGAACATAAGTGTTTTATTCAGTGCCCAATAATGTTAGCTATTATTGTTATTTTTCTCTTCTTTGCAGTCATGTACACCCAGTTCCAAATTCACAACTCTGTTATTATGTAGGGATAATTTTAAGAAATAAACTAAATAGGCCCTGGCTGGTGTGGCTCAGTGGACTGAATGCCTGCCTGCAAACCAAAGGGTCGCTGGTTTGATTCCCAGTCAGGAGCATGTGCCTGCGTTGCAGGCCAGGTCCCCAGTAGGGAGCGCATGAGAAGCAACCACTCATTGATGATTCTCTCCCTCTCTTCCTCCCTTCCCCTCTCTAAAAATAAATAAATCTTAAAAAGAAACCCTAAACAGTCAAGATGGATTACAGATATTTTCAGCCTAATTAACTTGGGCTTTGGTTTAATACATAAATTGGCAGGGCCTTTCATGTTCTCTGCTTTCTTTTCCTTTTGCTTTATAAGCTTTTTCACTGGGCCCTAAGCCTGGTAGTTTGTTTAGTCATCTCCCGCCTGTTCCCCATTGTTTCCCTTCGCCCTGGGGGCCTTTGCTGTCCTTTATTTCATTTTGTCTCTGCTGTTACTAAGTTCTCCCAGTATCACTCATACGTTAGTCACTGGAGGAATTTTGTGTCTTAAAATTAAAAACAACGGAGTTGCACATTTTATAGAGGATACATTTGATATTACGTGAATTACATCTCTGTAAAAAAACAGTAAAGCTTTTAAAATTATGTCTTAGCTTTCTGGGAGAAAACAGTTGGGAGAAACAGTGGTATGTACATACTACTTTTCCAAGGTTCCAAGACAGGAAGATTTGAAATAGTCATGTGCTTTTTATACTTTATTTTTCTTCTAAGAGCACGTCACAAGAAATGTTAGAGCAGTGCTTTGCGATGTAAAATGTCTGGCTTTTCTTTGTGTGAGTGTATTGCTTTTTTCAAACCCTGAGAGTGGCTGACAGCTGAGGAGAAGGCCATTGTCCACGGAGCAGCAGCTCTGAGCAACACGTTATGGTTTCCGTGCAGGCTTCGTGGAGTGTCCAGAAGAGCCCTGTGACGGCTACGAGGTGGTGCAGACCGAACAAGGATTCCAGTGTACCGTGAAGGCCCCCAGCCTGCTCTACAAGTGAGTACAGCTCTGGGCAGCTTCATGGGGAGGCATTTCCAGGAAACTCAGCAGGAAGCTGACTCTCCTCTCTTCCACACTTAATTGCAATGCTTGATTACTGATGAGAACGTTGTGTTTTATATCCTAGAATTTATTTTTCTAACCACTTTTAAAAAGATTTTATTCATTTATTTTTAGAGAGAGGGGAAGGGAGGGAGAAAGAGAGGGAGAGAAACATCAATGTGTGGTTGCCTCTCATGCACCCCCCTCCTGGGGACCCGGTCCGAAACCCAGGCATGTGCCCTGACTGGGAATCGAACCGGCAGCCCTTTGGTTTGCAGGCCCTCAATTTACTGAGCTACACCAGCCAGGGCTCATTTTTTAGTTTTTTAGTTACAGTTCACATGTAATATTATATTAGTTTTAGATATATACACCAGTGATTAGATATTATACAACTTACTAAATGACCATCCTGATAAACCTTGTACCCATCTGACACCATACATAGTTCTTAGAACATTATTGACTATATTCCCCAGGCTGTACTTTACATCCATCCCCATGACTCTTCTATGAGTACCAATTTGTACTTCCTAGTCCCTCACATTTTTCACCCATCTCCCCAGTCCGCCTCCCACTGGTAACCATCAGAATATTCTCTGCATCTGTGTGTGTTTCTATTCTGCTGCTTTATTTTGTTTTTTAGACCCAGTTGTTGATAGGTATACATTTATTGCCATTTTATTATATATTTTTTCTATTGATGGTAATGATTTATTTTTTAATTCAAAAAAGTTTTTTTCCATTACCATTTAGTCCCCTTACACCCCCCTCCTCCCTGTTGTCCATGTCCATGAATCCTTTTTCCTTTTTGCTCAATCCTTCCACCCTCTAACCTCCTCAGCCTTAGCTGTCATCCTGCTCTCTGTGTACAAGTCTGTCTTTATTTTGTGTATTAATTCAGTTTGTTCATTAGATTCCACATATGTGTGAAGTCACATGATATTTGTTTCTCTGTGACTGGCTTATATCACTTAGCATAATGTTCTCTAGGTCCATCCATACTGTTGCAAAGGGTAAAACTTTCTTCTTTTTTACAGCTGAGTGGTAAGTACTCCATTGTGTAAATGTCCCATAGTTATTTTATCCACTCATCTACTGATGGACACTTGGGCCGCTTCCACATCTTGGCGGTTGTAAATAATGCTGCATGAACATAGGGGTGCTTATGTTCTTTTGAATTAGTGTTCTGGGTTCCTTTGGATGTATTCCCAGAAGTGAGATTGCAGAGTCAAAAGGTAGATCCACTTTTAATTTTTTAAGGTATCTTCATACTGCTTTCCACAGTGGCTGCACCAGTCTGCATTCCCACCAACAATGCAAAAGGGTTCCCCTTTTTCCACATCCTCACCAGCACTTGTTTGTTGATTAATTGATGATAGTCTTTCTGGTAGGTGTGAGATAACACCTCATCGTGGTTTTAATTTGCATTTCTCTGATGATTAGTGACCTTGAGCATCTTTTCATATGTCTGTTGGCCATCAGTATGTCTTTAGAAAAGTGTCTATTCAGGTTCTTTGCCCATTTTTTAATGGGTTGTTTTTTGGTGTTGGGTTTTGAATGTTCTTTATAAATTGTGGATATTAGCCCCTTTTCAGATAATTGGTGAATATGTTCTCCAATTCTGTGGTTTGTCTTTTTGTTTTGTTGATGGTTTCCTTTGCTGTGCAAAAACTTTAGTTTGATGTAGTCCCATTTGTTTATTTTTTTGTTTCCCTTGCCTGCAGAGATATATCCGAGAAAATATTGCTGTGAGCAATGTCTGAGATTTTGCTGCCCATTTTTCTTCATTTATTTTGTCTTTTAGATTCAATTGTTGGTAGATATATATTTATTGCCATTTTATTATTCATATTTTTTATCTTTTTTTTTTCTTCTCCTTAGAAATGACCCCTTGACATTTCATGTGACATTTCATGGCTGGTGGTGATGAACTCCTTTAACTTTTTTTTTGTCTAGGAAGCTCTTTTATGTCCTTTGATTCAAATGATAGCTTTGCTAGGTAGATTAATCTTGGTTGTAGGTCCTTGCTGTTCATCACTTTGAATATTTCTTGCCAATCTCCTTTGGCCTGAAATGCTTCTGTTGAGAAATCAGTGGATAGTTTTTTTTTTTGTTTTTTTTTTTTAGATTTTATTTGTTTTTAGAGCGAGGGGAAGGGAGGGAGAAGGAGAGGGAGAGAAATATCAGTGTGGCAGAAAAACATCAATTGGTTGCTCTTGCTCGTCCCCAACTAGGGACGTGGCCTGCAATCCAGGCATGTGTCCTGCAAGTGAATCAAACTGGCGACCTTTCAGCTTGTAGGCCTGTGTTCAATTCACTGAGTCACACCAGTGAGGGCTCAGCTGATGCTCTTATGGGAGCTCCCTTGTAGGTTAAGAACTGTTTTTCTCTTGCTGCTGCTAAGATTCTCTTTGTCTTTAACATTCTGCATTTTAAATATGATGTGTCTTTGTGTGGGCCTCTTTGGGTTCATCTTGTTTGGGACTCTGTGCTTCCTAGACTTACATGTCTATTTTCTTCACCAAGTTACAGAGTTTTCTGTCATTATTTTTTCAAAGAGGTTTTCAATTTCTTACTCTCTCACTTCTCCTCTGGCACCCCCATGATGCAAATGTTGCTTTTGTTGAAGTTGTTCCCGACGTTCCTTGCACTAACCTTATTTTTTTGGATTCCCTTTTCTTTCAGCTGTTCTGATTGGGTGTTTTTTTTTTTTTGCTTCCTTGTATTCCAAATTGCTGATTTGATTCTTGACTTTCTCTACTCCACTGTTGATTCCCTGTAGATTACTCTTCATTTCAGTTAGTGTATCCTTTATTTCTGACTGGTTTTTTTTTTATGGTTTCCATGTCCTTTTTTTATGCTGTTGAAGTTCTCACTGAATTCCTTGAACATTCTTATATCCAGTGTTTTGAATTCTATACCTAATAGATTGGTTGTCTCCATTTTGTTTAGTTTTTTTTTTTTCTGGAGTCTTATTTTGTTTTTTCATTTGGGACATATTTCTTTGTCCCCTCATTTTGGTTGCCCCCCCCTGTGTTTGTTTCTATGAGCTTCTGAGTCTTCTGGTCTTAGTCGAATGGCTTAATGTAGTAGGTATTCTATAGGGTCTAGTGGTCCGGCCTCCCTGATCACCCAAGCTAGGCACTCCAGGTTCCCACCGGTGTCCCCAGTGGTGTGAGCTATGTATGCCCCCCGCCCCCCCACATTGTAGGTGAGCCTTGATGGGAGGGATTTACTCCCAGGCTGATGGGCTTTCCACCAGGTGCATTGGCTCTGGGGCCTCCCAGGAGGTTCAGGCCAAGGTCAGTCACTGCCTGTGCTCTGCCTGGGACCTCCTGGCATGAGCTATTACAAAGTTAGCTGCAGATGGCTGCTGCTTGTGCTGGGATTGGAGGTGCCCAGGTGAGGCCAAGCTGTGAACCAAGCCTGGCTGCTGCTAGTTTCTGGCCTGGGGCCACTTAGCAAGAGGTACTGGTCAGGCTGAGGCCAGATGCTGCTGGGTTGTTGTTTTTCCCAAATATTTTATTTATTTATTTTTAGAGAGTGGGGAAGGGAGGAACAAAGAGAGGGAGAGGAACACTGATGTGCAAGAGATAACATCAATTAGCTGCCTCTTGCACCCCTACTGGGGACCTGGCTCCCAACCCAGGCATGTGCCCCGACTGGGCATCAAACTGGTGACCTTTTGGTTCGCAGTCCACTGAGCCACACCAGCCAGGGCAGAGATGCTGCCTATTGTATAGATTTTAGGAAAGTCTGAAGCATGAGCTAGATAGGCCATTTGTATGGAAAATCCACTGGAAACAGCTTGGGTAGGCTCAAAAGTTGGATGGGGCAGGGTCTCAGGGAATCACCAGGTGGGGTAAACAGTGTTAGGCCAGGTTGATGAAGACTGATATATGGCACCCACCTGCCAGCTCTGTGTGGAGGGATGTCTGAGAAAAGGAAAAATAGCCTCTGCTGGCACTTTTGTCTGGCAGAAAGCTGCCCTTCCAGCTCTTGGCCCGGATGCCAGACAATTCAGTTCCACTCTGTATGTTCCTGGTGTCTTTTGAGCTGCTACCCCAGAGCTGGTGCTCAGGGTGAGTGAGTACAAGTAAGTCCGTGTGTGGGCCCTTTAAGAGGAACTGCCTGGAACTCCAGCAGCTCCTCACTCCTTAACATTCCCTGCTGGTTTTTACAGCCAGAAGTTGTGGGGACTTCTCTTCCTGGCACTGGAGCCCAGGGCTGGGGAGCCTGGTGTGGGGTTGGGACCCCTCAGTCCTCAGGGGGTACCTCAGAAACCGAGATATCCCTCCCGATTTTTATCTGTCACACATGGCTGTGGGATCAGCCTGTTCTGCATCTTTGCCCCTCCTACCAGTTTCGATGTAGGACTTCCATTCAGCTAGATTCAGGCAGTTCTGAGTGATGGTGGTTCTGTAGTTTAGTTGTAATTTTGATGTGGTTGTGGGAGGATGGGAGTACTGCATTGACCCGTGCTGCCATCTTGACTGGCTACGTATGTCCTAGAACTTCTAAGGATTGATTACATCAGTTTCATCATTCCATACATATCACCAAGTCCTATTAATGCAGCCTCTTAAGTGTCTTTTGAATCCATCACTTATCTCTTTGCTGACACCCTGCTGCCTCTCTCCTGGATTACTTCCAATAGTCTGCTTCCTGGTCTCTCTCCACATTGATCCTTGCCCTCTTTCCAGTCAGTGCTTCACACTGAGGGTGCAGTGGTCTTCTAAAAAGGCAAATCTGATTTTACTACCTCTGCTTAAAATCCATCAACAGCCTTCCATTGAAGATGGAATTCTGTTCCATTAGAATAATGACCAAAACCTTGAACATGACTTAGCAGGCCCTGCATTTTTCAGTCTTAATTCACACTACTTTTCCTGGCTTTGCACTTAAGATTGCTCTACCCAATTGGTTTTCTTTCTTTTAAAGATTTTATTTATTTATTTTTAGAGAGAGGGGAAGGGAGGGAGAAAGAGAGGGAGAGAAACATCAATGTGTGGTTGCCTCTTGTGTGCCCCCTACTGGGGACCTGGCCCACAACCCAGGCATGTGCCCTGACAGGGAATCGAACCAGCGACCCTTTGGTTTGCAGGCTGGCACTCAGTCCACTGAGCCACACCAGCCAGGGCTGGTTTTCTTTTCAAATGTGTCATGCTCCTTCCTGCCTTAGAGCTGTGGCATATACTGTTTTTTTGTCTTATAATCTCTCCCCTTTCTTATCTAGTTGTTAATTCTTCAGTAGGGAAACTTGCTTTGACAGCACTTTCCCCATCAATCACGTTCATTATCCTACTATGTTTTCTTTTTTTAAAAAGGAAACATTTATTTATTTATTTATTATTATATTTTGCTGATAATGCTATTACAGTTGTCTTGATTTCCCCCCTTTGCCTCCCCTCTACCTAGCACCCCCCACTCCCTCAGGCAATCCCCCCACCATTGTTCATGTGCATGGGTCATGTGTGTAAGTATTTGGCTACTCCATTTCCAATGCTGTACTTTAAATCCCAATGACTATTCTGCAACTAACTATTTGTACTTCTTAATCTGCTCATCTCTTCATCCATTCCCACACACCCGCCCTCCCATCACAATGCTTCCGTATCCATTATTCTGTCTGTTCTTGTTTGCTTAGTTTGTCTTTTTTTAGATTCTTTTTTTTTTTTTTTTATGGAACGCTTCACGAATTTGCGTGTCATCCTTGCGCAGGGGCCATGTTAATCTTCTCTGTATCGTTCCAATTTTAGTATATGTGCTGCCAAAGCGAGCACTTTTTCTTTTAGATTCTATTTTGATAGATTTGTATTTTTTGCCATTTTATTGTTCATAGTTTTTATCTTTTTCTTAAATAAGTTCCTTTAACATTTTATGTAATAGTGGTTTGATGATGATGAACTCCATTGGTTTTTTCTTGTCTGGGAAGCTCTTTATCTGCCCTTCGATTCTAAATGATATCTTTGTTGGGTAGAGCAATCTTGGCTGTAGGTCCCTGCTTTTAATGACTTTGAATATTTCTTGCCAATCCCTTCTAGCCTGCAAACTTAAGTGAAATCAGCTGACAGTTTTATGGGAACTGCTCGGTAGGTAACTAACTTCTTTTCTCTTGCTGCTTTTAAGATTCTCTCTTTATCTTTAACCTTTCGCATTTTGTGATTATCTTAATGTGTTCTTCTTTGGGTACAATTTGTTTGGGACTCTTTGTGCTTCCTGGACTTGTATATCTGTTTCCTTCACCAGATCAGGGAAGTTTTCTTTCATTATTTTTTCAAATAAGTTTTCAATTTCTTGTTCTTCCTCTTATCCTTCTGGCATCCCTGTAATTCTGATGTTGGCATGTTTGGGGATGTCCCAGAATCTTCTTATTCTCTCCTCATTTTTTTGAATTCTTGTTTTGTCACTCTGTTCAGCTTGACTGTTTATTTCTTCCTTATGTTCCAATTCATTGATTTTAACCCTGGCTTCCTTTCCTTTACTGTGGGTTCCCTGTGGATTTATGTCTGTTTCACTTAGTGTAGCCTTCATTTCTTCCCTTAAGTGTTTGCTGTACTCAATGAGTTCTCCGAGCATCCTTATCACCAATGTTTTGGACTCTGCATCTGTTAGGTTGGCTATCTCTTTCTTTTAGTTCTTTTTCTGGAGTTTTGTTCTGTTCTTTCATTTGAGCTATATTTCTTTGTCTCCTCAATTTGGTGGCCTCCTTGTGTTTGTTTCTGTGTATTAGGTAGAGCTGCTTTGACTCCTATCTTTGTGTACCTGTTATGTTCTATGGGGTGGAGCCTTAGGTAATCGCCAGGGTGGGGTAACTCGCTTTACTGCTTTGTTGCTCTTGTGTGGGGGAGGGGTCATAGAGGGGATATTGCAGCTGCCTGGCTGCTGGAGGCTTACTTGGTACTCACCTTGTTTCCAGTCACTTCACCCACTTCCTGCATGTGTCTGGTGTCCCTCTAGCTATTACCCTGGTGGTGGTTCTTAAGAGTGGGTATGTTTGCATATGTTCTAGGACCGTGTGGGCCCTTAAATGGACTCTCCTGAGAGACTGGTGATTTCTTCTGCTGCTCCAACCCCTACTGATTTTTACAGCAAGAAGTTATAAGGTTATATTTCCTGGCTCTGGAACCCTGGGTTGTGTGGTCTGGCTTGGCGCTAGCATCACTTGCTCCTCTGGTATCCTTCCCAGTTTCTATCTACCACTTGTGAAAGTGTGACCACCTGTTCTGCTGGCTGCTGCTGCCACTGCCTCGCCAGTGCTGTCACACCATGTCCTCTGCACCTGAGCTCCCCATCTCCACACCTACTACTCATCTGGATAAATATAGCTTCTTTATGTCCTTTGTTGTCGGACTTCCATACAGTTCGATTTTCTGGCAGTTCTGGGTGTTTTTTGTTTTGAGGTTTGTTCTGATCCTTCTTATGGTTGTGCAAGGAGGCAAAGGATGTCTGCATACGCCTCCATTCTGACTGGAAGTCCATCATCTTTATTTTCCAAGTCATTGATTTAATTCTAGGCTTCATCCACTCTACTGTTGTTTCCCTGTAAATTGTTCTTTATTTTAATTTGTGAATTCTTCATTTCTGACTAGATCTTTTTTATGCTGTTGAAGTCCTCACTAAGTTCCTTGTGCATCCTTGTAACTGGTGTTTTGAACTCTGCATCTGATAGATTGCTTGTCTCCATTTTTTTAGCTCTCTTTCTGGAGTTTTGATCTGTTCTTTCATTTGGGCCATGTTTCTTTGTCTCCTCATTTTGGCAGCCTCTCTTTGTATGGATGTATTAGGTAGAGCTGCTTTGACTCTGTGTCTTGGTAGTGTGGCCTAATATAGTAGGTGTCCTGTAGGGTCCAGTGGCACAGCCTCCCCTATAACCCCAGCTGGGTACTCGAGGTATGTCCTTCATGTGGGCTGAATACACCCTCCTCTTGTAGTTGAGACTTGGTTGCTCTTGGCAGATCAATAGGAGGGATTTACTTAGGCCAGTCAGCTGCGAGGATTGGCTTTGACCACTTACCATCAACCTCTACCCTTTGTGGAGGATCAGCTGTGCAGGGGCAGGGTGCTGGCGCTCTACCGTGGTCTGTAGCTGTCTACTGGGTACACAGGCTCTGGGGTTTCCCTGGTGGTGCAGGCCAAGGTCAGCTCCTACCTGTGTTTTGCCCAGGGCCACCCACCTGAGGTATAAAATGATCTGAGATGGCTGCTACTTGTGTTGGGCTTGGAGATTCCCAGGTGAAGCCAAGCTGTGAATCTAGGCTGGCTGCTGCTAGTGCTGGGCCTCTGCTCACTGAGGCCAGCTGTTGGTTGTTTGTTAGGATTTAGGAAGTTATGAAGCATGAGCCAAGACCAGCCATACATATGGGAAAGCAGCTTGAGTGGGTCCATAAGTTGGGTGGGGCAAAGTCTCTGAGGATCACCAAGGTGGGTCAAACAGTGTTAGACAGGTTGATGGAGTCTCAGATATGGCACCAACTTGTCTGCTCTGTGGGGCAGAGGGTTCAGAAAAGGGACAATGGCCTCTGCTTGCTTTGATGCCAGACACTTCAGTTTCTCCCTGTGCACCACTGGTGCCCTCAAACTGCTGCTACCCCAGTGCTGGAGCTCAGAGGGGGTGAGTCTGAGTAGGTGAGTCTGTGTGTGGGTTCTTTAAGAGGAACTGACTGGGCTCCAGCAGTTTCTTCCTTTGACTCATTTCCTGCTGGTTTTTATAGTCAGAAGTTGTGGGGACTTATTTTCCTGGCGCTGGAACCCTGGGCTGGGCCCTGGTGTGGGGCTAGGATTCCTCACTCCTGACATATCCCTTTCAAATTTTTATCCACCATGCATGGTGAGGGATTAGCCCGTCTGCGTCTGCGCCCCTACTACCGGTCTGGACGGAAATGGTTTCTTTAATTCTGTAGTTGTCAGAATTCCGATTTCTGACAGTTCCTATTGGTGGTGGTTTTATATTTTAGTTGTAATTTTGATGTGGTTGTGTGAAGAGGCGATGCCTATGCCACCAAGTCTGCTAATATATGTTTTCATAACATTCTACTTTTTTTCCTTTGTGGCATACCTCAGTCTTGTATTTATATTTACCTCTGTGCTGCGCTTCTTTTCTCAGAAGACATTATTTATTTATATTTTATGTTTATTTTTATTTATTTTTTTAAATGAACTTAGTTTCATTTTCTTTAATTTTTTTTTTTAGAGAGAGGGGAAGGGAGGGAGAAAGAGAGGGAGAGAAACATCAATGTGTGAGAGATACATGGGTCTGTTGCCTCTCGCCCACTTATCCCCAACTGGGCCTGTCTGCAACCTAGGCATGTGCCCTGACTGGGAATCGAACTGGTGACCTCTCAGTTCACAGGCCTGCACTCAATCCACTGAGCTACACCAGCCAAGGCTTTATTTTTATTTTTAAAATATTTTTAAAAATTTATTTTAGACAGAGGGGAAGGGAGTGAGAAAGAGAGGGAGTGAAACATCAATGTGTGGTCTGCTAATGGGGACCTGGCCTACAACACAGACATTTGCCCTGACGGGGAATTGAACCGGCAACCCTTTGGTTTTCAGGCCTGTACTCTATCCACTGAGCCACACCAGCCAGGGCTAGATAGGAAGCTTCTTGAAGGCCGGCATGTGTCTTTTGCATTAGTCCACAGCACTTATCAAAGACTGATATGCTTTTTACAGGATCATATTCATACATTGCTTGGAAACTTGGTTATCACTTCAACCTGAGCTGCTTGACCATGTTCTGTCCCATGTTAACCACGAGTATGGTTAGCTTATGTGCCTAACTGGTTTCTTTTGGGCTTATACTTCTGAAGATAGGCCTGTCTGGAAAGTCCATACATTCTTTTTCTGTGTTGTGTCACATGAATTAGGTCTGTCCAGTCTCCTTTGTGAGAGGAGATTTACAAATAAGGAATCATATACCTTTAGGTTTCAAGAGGCAGTCGTTTATTTTCTATGGCCTTGAGAATGTTCTCAAGTACCTATTAAAGATAAAATTCTTCTGGAATGTGGCCACACGGGAAAGCAAATGTTCACTCGTGACAGCTCACTTTCCTCTCAGGTTTCAGTGACATTTTCTTCCAGGAAACATGATAAGAAATTTGTGGCTCCATTCCTGATAAAATCAATATAATATGTCTTATTTAATGTGTATGTCTGCTATTGCTGAAGTGTGTAAAAATTCCTCAGATTTATGATTTCAACTTGATCCTTTGAATTCTGTATTTCCTAATTACTACTGTATCAGATGATTTACATGTTAGATTAGATATTGATTCTCTTAAGTCTAATTAATAGACAATATTTACTATAAAGATTCCTTTCTTATGAATCATTTCTGCAGGCTTATTGGGATCAAGGAAGAAATTACCTGGCTAACTAATTTATAATCATAGCCTAAAGATGGTTACTACCTGTCTACGGATTAGATCTAATACTGCGGTTTTCACCCTCAGGTGCACATTAGAATCACTTGGGGAGCTTTAAAAACTCTTGCTATCTGGCTGCACCTCAATCCAATTAAATCAGAATCTCTGGAACTGGACCCAGGTATCATTAGTTTTTTCAGTACCCCTGGTGATTTCAGACTGTAGACAGAATTGAGAACCACTCAATCTGGTAGGAATTTCCATTTATATATTTAATAAAGCAGTCACACTTTCACTGTGTGTCTGCATTTTTGCAGTGACTGTCTTAGACTTTCCATGTAAACCTCTTATGAGCCTGCCTATGTTCTTAACTGGGAGGATGCCGTTATGGGCTTGCCGTTATAACATGGACTGTGCTGAGCTGTGTGCCAGGCACTGGGAAGCCCTTTTTATGTATGAATGCATTTATCCTTACAACAACCGTAGGATAAATAGGTATCATTCACTCCATCTTTACAAGTGAGGAAATAGGCTTAGAGTGGGCAAATGACTTACCCAAGGTTTGTTTGAGTCTAAAACCTCTCTAACCCTCAACTACTTCCCTTTCTAAGGTGAGTAGACAACATTTTGAGACAACTACTTTTCGCGATAAGCTTGTGCACTAACTGTCCAGTAGGGGCCTGGTTGAAGGCACCCCTTACTGATAAGGCCTGGAAAGACGAAGTCCTGACAGAGTTGGTGCAGTAGAATCTCTAGCCCAACACAGAAAAACCCCATGTAAATTGAGAAGTTCTAATCCTTTTCTGAATATTTTGTTTTTTAGACATGCCTTACTCTAATAGATTTTAATGGAAATAATTGGGCTTGTTAGCCCATCTAAAAACAAATGCACACTCACACCTGTCAGAATGGCTATCATCAGTAAATCAACAAACAACAAGTGTTGGCCAGGATGTGGAGAAAAGGGAACCCTCCTGCACTGTTGGTGGGAATGCTGACTGGTGCAGCCACTGTGGAAACAGTATGGAGATTTCTCAAGAAATTAAAAATGGAACTGCCTTATGATCAAGCAGTTCCACCTCTGGGTATATATCTGAAGAAACTCAAAACACTAATTTGAAAAGATACATGCATTCCTGTGTTCATTGCAGCATTACTTACAACAGCCAAGATGTGAAAGTGTCCCAAGTGCCCATCAGTAGACAAGTGGATGGGATAGCTGTGGTGCACATACAATGGAGTATTAGTACTCAGCTACAAAAAAGAGTGAAGTCTTACCATTTGTGACAGTATGGTTGGACCTAGAGACTGTTATGCTGAGTGTAATAAGTCAGAGAGAGGAAGACACGTACCGTATGATTTCACTTACATGTGGAATATAAAGAACAAAAATGCGTAAACAAAACAGAAGCAGACTCAGAGATACAGAGAACAAACTGATGGATGACAGGAAAAGACATTTGGAAGGCTGGGTGAAAAAGTTGAAGGGATTAAGAAGCACAGATTGGCAGTTACAAAATGGGGATATAAAGTGCAACATAGGCAATATAATCAATAATATTGTAATAACTATGGTGTCAGGTGGGTACCTAAAATATCGGGGGACCACTTTGTAAAGTGTATGATTGTCTACTCACTATGCCGTAATCCTGAAACTAATATAAAATAATATTGAAAAAATTAAAGCAAATTCACAGTTTTAGACGTAGTCACCCATACTATTGGATACTATGTTGAAATCATAGAAGCCAAAATTCTGTTGGTAATAGAGGATTTTTTTTCTCTTAGCTTTGTAGTCCAGTGATGGTCTCTTAGTGCTTTATAGCCTCTGAAACTTCTCTCCTGGGATCCAGTAGTCTCATTCCCTGTAACACATCTGATTACTGTGGATTCCAGAGAATAACCTTGGGTTGTGAGAACTATTTGTGCTGGGAGGGCTAGGCGTGCAATGTAAAGGTATCAGTTAACACTCGATCGAAGTGGAGCAGGTGACTGGCAGTGGGGCATGATGAGGACAGTGACGAGCTCATGCTCCGTTTTTAGGGCCGAGAATAGGTTCCAGTCTATTGTTGCCATGAGTTGTCAGTTCTTCTAACTGATCTAAACCTGGAAGTCTGATTTTTTAGGTGAAATCTCCCAAATAAAATATATGTGAATTTAGCCTTCTGAGGTTTCCTGTTTTTTACTGTGCTTTTTAAAAAAAGATTTTATTTATTTTATTTTTAGAGAGGGGAAGGGAGGGAGAAAGAGAGGGAGAGAAACGTCAATGTGTGGTTGGTTGCCTATTGTGCGCCCCCTACGGGGGACCTGGCCTGCAACCCAGGCATGTGCCGTAGACTGGGAATCGAACCAGCGACCCTTTTGTTCGCAAGCCGGAGCTTAGTCCACTGAGCTACACCAACCAGGGCTATGCTTTTTTGTAAAGAAAACACTTTTTATTCCCTTTATTTTCTTGTATAAAATTATGTGGTGGCCACAGCTGGAGCCTGGGTCCTCTGCACAAAAACTCTGGCATGGGTCTTTGTAAGATGGTCAGTGAATTCCTGGTAGGGAGATTTGGTAGACACAGTCTCTTTCCAGAGGTTGGGGGTGAGATAGCTGTAGGTCTTAGAGATGGCAGCACAGGTGCCTTGGTGAAGTTGCCCAGGGTGGCAGTGCAGTTCCTGGCTGAGGTGTAGCAGTCGTGGATACTGGCCATCTTCAGCAGCTTCTTGGGCACAGTGGCTGAGATGGTGCCTGTACCCCCAGTGGCAGGGATGAGGTGCCCCAGCACAGAATCACAATAGCTGGTTGCCTTGTAAGGGGTAAGGGATGGTGTGGGCCTTGCCGATCTTGTTCCCCCAGTAGCCTCACTGCACAGGGACAGTAGAGAGCTTGGCTGGCTTGGTGGCTCTATGGATGGCAGTGTCTTACTTCCTTTGAACACTTAACACCCAGACCTACATGTCCATTGTAGTTCCCAATGGTGACAAAGGCCTTGAACTGGGTCCTCTGGCCAGCACGTGTCTGCTTTTGCATGGGCATAATATTTAAAATGTCATCCTGAGGGATACCTCCATGAAAAAGTCAATGATCTGAGGTTCCTTGATGGGATGGAGAAGAGAGAAATCTCTTCCAGGAACTCGGTCTTCATGACCTTGACCAAGCAGCCCAGCTTGGGGACAGGGATACATTCATTCTCCTTGGCCTTGCCTCTGTGAGCTCTGTGGCCTCAGCCCCCAACCCTGACCCTGGCTGTGACCTTGGCCCCAGCTGCCACTTCCAAACCCTTCATGGAAGCCGCTGTAGCCTCCCATTCCAGGGCCCCTGCAGCCTTCAGGCCCTCCTGCAGCAATTGCGTCATTCGCCATTTGGTGTTTCCTTGGAAAAGAAGCTACTCTCTGTGCTTTTGAATCTATCCTGAATGGTAGACCCTGCTCTTTGCCAAGCCTTTACCCTTACTTAATTAATCAAGGATAATTCCCTTAGGATTATCTCAGAGTATATAGTTAATTTGTTCTCCAAAAGGACAAGGTTCTCCCCTTCCCAAACTGTAGTCCCACTGGTTGCTGAATTGCCTGAGACTATGCCAACTTTTCTTTCACTGAACTGCAGACCCAGATTTTGAGAAGCAGACAGGTGTTGGGCACAGTCACTGCCGGTATGTCTTTACATTGAATTGGGCCCTGGACATCACTTTGTCAGTGAGTGTAATGCTGCATGTTCTGTAAAGCTATATGACTTGCAGGTGTCTCCACAGGCTTTTACTGAAGTCCTTCTCTGTAAGGGAGTATCTCTGGCTATATAAGATTTAAACATGATGCAATTTTTTATTTTGGTGTATTTTTGCTTAATCTCCCCCAATAATTAATTTTTCTTTATATTATAGGCATATAGTTGGAAAGAGAGGGGACACGAGGAAGAAACTAGAAGTGGAGACCAAAACTTCTATTAGTATTCCTAAACCTGGACAAGAAGGAGAAATTGGTGAGACCCAGTATATGTGTTATATGGACAGTCATTTTTCATGTGTATGGAATAATGTAACCCAACTGAAGTGTTTAGTGACTATTCTTTATGAGGTTGTGTAGGTATTGGCCTTTGTATGGTATATCAGTATTGATCTCCGAATGGGGAAAGACGTGGTCACACAACCTCATTGTGATTGAGTACCTGGGCCTTCATTTTATACTTGACCATGTACCGAGGGGATAAAGCTTTCGGATTTTGTTGTGATTCGATTTCTTTTATGCTTTAGTAGCTTGAAATGGTATTTGAGAATTGTTTCAAGTTAGAATTAGGGAAAACCAATGAAACCTACAAATTTGAAATGAAGTTCCCCCCTTTCCATAAATGTTTCCTTGTTTTTAGCTTGCTTTGTAGGCTGTGAGTAATGATTAAAATACCAAGCTGATTCAGGCCCTCCCTGGCCAGGTAGCTCAGTTGGTTAGAGCATTGTCCCAATACACCAAGGTTGTGGATTTGATCTCTGGTCAGGGCACATACAAGAAGCAACCAGTGAATACATAAATAACTGGAACAACAATCTATGTCTTTCTCTCTCTCTCTCCCCCCCTTACCCCTTCCTCTCTCTCTCTAAAATCAATAAATTTAAAAATAAATTAAAAAAAAAAAAAAAAAACTGATTCAGCCCTGGCTGGTGGATTGAGTGCTGGCCTGCGAACCAAAGGGTCACTGGTTCGATTCCTAGTCAGGGCACATGCCTGGGTTGTGGGCCAGGTCCCCAGTAGGGGGTGTGCGAGAGGGAACCACACATGGATGTTTCTCTCCCTGTCTTTCTCTCTCCCTTCCCCTCTCTAAAAATAAATACAATCTTTAAAATAAAAAAATAAGATACTAACCTGATCCAGATAAGTGCTGAGACTAGGAAAACAGTTTGGTAATATAAAACAAGTCAGAAGGTGTCTGAACCAAACGCCAGTGTGAGCCAAGGATACCTGCTGTGTTTGTAAACAGCTTGGAGTGAGGGACATTGTAGGGACACTTTGTTTTTATGAACGAGGGGAAAGGAGAGAGAAAGAAACACCGATGTATGAGACAAACATTGACTGGTTGCCTCTCACATGCGCCCCAACTGTGGACTTGGCCCACAACCCAGGCACGTTCCCTGACTGAGAATCAAACCAGGGACCCTTTGCTTTGCGGGATGATGCCAAACCAACTTAGCCACACCGGTCAGGGCAGGACAAAATTTTTAAAAACTAATCCTAAGACTATTTTTATAGTCCTAAGACTATAGGGCTTCTAAAAAATCAACTGCGTTCAACAACATCCAATAATCTATTTTCCGTAAACACTCATAGATTTTACTGTTTTGGGAGAAAAAATTAGTGGTACTCATCTTATTTTGTGCTGTATGAGAACAGTCGCTGTGACAGATGAGGTGACAGTTGACTTTAGCGCGGTGCTTTCCTGAAGAACTTTCTGTGCTGATGGTTGTGTTCTGTGTCTGCGCTGTCTAGCCCAGGAGCCAGTAGCCACATATAACCGTGAGTACCTGAAATGTGGCTAGCGTGACTGAAGAACTGGGTTTTGAATTCTATTTAATTCTGATTCATTTTATTTTAGTTTATCTGGGTGCTTGTGGGCTCCTGTATTGGACAGCACAGTACTAGCCCTTTCCCCAGCCTCTTGCTAACTTCAGTAACCTCAAGCATAAGAACTTTAATGACATTTATAGAGGATTTTATTAAAATAAATATTCAGTTCATTAGATTTATGAATTTTAAAAAACTTAGGTCTTTCCTTAAGCTTTAAAGTTGAATTTACAAATATTGAAGTATTTTGTAATGGCTTTTAAATGTATTTAACTAGTCGTAGCCGGTGGCTCAGTTGGTTGGAGCGGCATCCTGTGTACCAAGAGGTTGCAGGTCTTATTCCTGGTCAGAACACACACCTAGGTTGTGGGTTCAGTCCCTGGTTGGGACACTGGGACATTTACAGGGGGCAGCCTTTCAATGTTTCTTTCTCACATTGATGTTTCTCTCTCTCTCTTTCCCTTTGTCTCTCTCTAAAATCAATGAACGTGTCATCGAGTGAGGTTTAAAAAAATTAAGTTTATTTAACTTTTTTTCTAATTTTAAAATTATTATATGCTTTAAAAATGGAAGCTTGCAGAGATTATATATAATAGGTATAAAGGGAAATTTTTTTGTAATAGGAGCCCCAGACCTAATTGATATTGGCAGTTGAATATGTTCCCTATTTTTGCTATCCATATAGTAACATAATAATTTTTAAAAGTATATTTTATTAGTTATGCTATTAGAACTGTCCCAATTTTTTCCCTTTGCCCCCCTCCAACTGGTACCCCTGTTCCTTCCATCAGTCCCCGCCTTGGTTTATGTCTGTGGGTCATGCATATAAATTCTTTGGCTACTCCATTGCTTATACTGTTCTTAACCTCCCCGTCTGTCTTCTACCTACCATTTATGCTTCTTATTCCCTGTACCTTTTCCCCCTCTCTTCCCACCCACTCCCATGATGATAACCCTCCGTGTGATCTCCATTTCTGTGATTCTGTTCCTGTTCTGCTTGTTTGTTTAATTTGTTATTTGGATTCAGTTATTGATAGTTGTCAGTTTATTGCCTTTTTAATGTTCATCGTTTTGATTTTCTTCTTTTTCTTATAGAATGCCCATTAGCATTTCATACAATAATGGCTTGGTGATGATGAACTCCTTTAATTTTACCTTGTCTGGGAAGCGCTTTATCTGCCCTTCAATTCTAAATGATAGCTTTGCTGGATAGAGTTCCAGGTTGTAGGTCCTTGCTTTTCAGCACTTTGAATACTTCTTGTCAGTCCCTTCTTGCCTGCAAGGTTTCTTTTGAGAAATCAGCTGATAGTCTTTTGGGAACTCCTTTGTAGGTAACTCTCTGCTTTTCTCTTGCTGCTTTTAAGATTCTCTCTTTAACCTTTGGCATTTTAATTATGATGTGTCTTGGTATGTTCCTCTTTGGGTCCAACTTGTTTGGGACTCTGAGCTTTCTGGACTTGTATGTCTGTTTCCTTCACCAAATTAGGGTAGTTTTCATTCATTAGTTTTTCAAATAAGTTTTCAGTTACTTGCTCTTCCTCTTCTTCTCTGGCACCCCCTATGATTCAGATGTTGGTATGTTTAAAGTTGTCCCATAGGTTCCTAAGCCTCCCCTTGTTATTTTGAATTCTTTTTTCGTCCTGCTGTTCTGATTGAATGCTTTTTCCTTCCTTGTGTTTCAAATTGTTGATTTGATTCTCGGTTTCATCCCCTTCACTGTTGGTTCCCTGTAGATTTCTTTTTTTATTTCACTTAATGCAACCTTCATTTCTGCCTGGGTCTTTTTTATAGTGTTGAAGTACCCAGTGAGTTCCTGGAGCATCTTGATAACCAATGTTTTGAACTGTGCATCTAACAGTTTGCTTATCTCCATTTTATTTAGTTCTTTTTCCGGAGTTCTGTTCTTTCACTTGGGCCATATTTCTTTGCTTTTCATTTTGGCAGCTTCCCTATGTTTGTTTCTGTGTATCAGGTAGAGCTGCTTTGACTCCCTGTCTTAGTGCACCTGTTAAGTTTAATAGGGTGGAGCCTTTGGTAATCGCCAGGGCTGGGCCACCTGTGTCACTGCTCTGTTGCTCTGTGTTGGGGGAGGGCTCGTAGAAGAGACTGTGCCACTGCCTGCCTCTGGAGTGTTGCCCGGGAGGAAGCTGTCTCCCCACTCACACTTCACTTTCTTCCCATGTGCCACTAGTGTCCTTCCGGCTGCTGCCTTGGTGCTGAATCCCAGCGAGGGGTGTGTCTGTGTGAGTCCTCAGTCTCTTGTGGGCCCTTTAAGAGGATGCAGTTTCTTCTGCCGCCCCAACTTCCACCGGTTTTTACAGCCATAAGTTATGGGGACTTACCTTCCTGGTGCTGGAACCCTGGGCTGGGTGGTCTGGACTGACGCTGGGATCCCTCGCTCCCAAGGTATCCCTCTGTTTTTTATCCCCCACACGTGGTCGTGGACTGCCTGTTCCTGTCTCTGCGCCTCTCTGTGTCACTCTGTGTCTCTCTGCACCTAGGCCCCTCTTACCTGTCTGGATGAATGTGGCTTCTTTAAACCCTTTGTTGTTGGACTTCCACACAGCTCAATTTTCTGGCAGTTCTGGGTGATATTTGTTGTGTAGTATAGCTTACTTTTTGTTATAGTTGTGTGCAGAGGTGAGGCCCGTTCACCTACACCTCCATCCTGACCGGAAGTTTCATAATAATTTTTATAATGTGGTATAAATGTGGAGACCTTAACCATTTGAAGATACTGGATCATTCCAAAATTTATCAAGAAAAGTGTAGGTAGTGTAAAGATTAGATTTTGCTTTAGAAAGCACAGATATTTCAGTGTGAAAAATGAGTGTGTCTAATTGTTAAAAGTAAGAATTTGGTGGCACTAATTTAATTGAAAAACAAGAGAGTAAACTGGCTTATTGGTCTTTTAGGGAAGTAATGTATATGGGAAATCAAATTTATGTGTTAGAGTAAATTAAGTTGTGGAACCAAGGATGCTGGTACACTGGTGTGATATTTGCTGCCATTTATGCATTTTCTTTTGCCTCTCCTTAATTAGAGAGCCTAGAGAAGATGATCTAGTAGTAGGTTTTAATTTGTCCTCTAGACACAAAATTTACCACTTGACTATTTTATTTTAAGTGTTGAGTTCAGGAGCATTTCGTATGTAATACAGTGTTGTGCAGCCATCACCACCTGCTTTTAGAATACTTTTTATCACCCCCAAAGGAAAAGCCATGTCCATTAAGCCAGGGGTGTCCAACCTGTGGCCCACGGGCCGCATGCAGCCCAGGATGGCTGTGAATGCAGCTCAACACAAAATCGTAAATTTACTTAAAACATTATGAGATTTTTTTTGTGTGTGATTACGTGTTGCAATGTGTTTAAAGTGTGGCCCAAGACAACTCTTCTTCCAGTGTGGCCCAGAGACGCCAAAAGGTTGGACAGCCCTGCGAGCAGTTATTTCCCAACCCTTCCTCTCCCATCTTTGAGTACCACTTACCTGCTTTTTGTCTCTGAATTTGCCTGTTCTGCATCTTTCCTGTAAATGGAAACATACATACAGTATGTGGCTTCCTTGGTCTCTCTTTTACTTAGCATAATGTTTTCAGATTCATCAATATTTTTGCATGTATCAGCTCTCCGTTCCCTTTTTTTGGGCCAAATAATACTCTATCATATGGAGATACCACTTTTTGTTTATTTGTTTATCAGTAGATGGATGCTTATATTTTTTCCACATTTTGGTTCTGTGAAAAATCTGCTGTGGACATTTGTGTGCAAGTTTTTTTGAACACTGGTTTTTACTTCTTTTGGGTTTCTATCTAGGTGTGAAATTGCTGGGTCATATGATAATTCCTTTTTAACTTTTTAAGGAACTGCCAAACTTTTTCATAGCAGCCGCATCATTTTACATTCCCACCAACAAGGCATGAAGGGTTTACTTTGGATCTTTGAACTCATTTTTCTAGTTCACTAGCTGGTCTTTAAGGATATTCTGTTTTTAGCCCTGGCCGGGCAGCTCAGTTGGTTGGAGAGTTGTCCCGATATGCCAAGGTTGTGGGTTCAGTCCTCGGTCAGGGCACATACTGCAGTCCACCAATGAAGATGTGAATAAGTGCCACAAAAATCAGTATTTCTCTCTCTCTGAAATCAACTTTAAAAAAACCATTAGGCCTTGACTGGTGTGGCTCAGTTGGTTGGGCGTCATCCTTCCTGCAAAGCAAAAGGTCACTGGTTTGATCCCTGGTGTGGGCACATGCCTGGGTTGTGGTTTTAGTCCCGGTCTGGGCACGTGCAAGAGGCAACTAATCAGTACTCTCTCACGTCGATGTTTCTCCCCTCTCTTTCTCCCATTCTTCCCCCCTGTCTAAAAATAAATAAAATCTTTAAGAAAACTCATTAAGTTAAAAAAAACAGGATATTCTGTTTTTAAACCTCATTCTGCTTAGATTAAATTCATTTCAAGTTTCTTACACTTGGTATTGTCCCTTATTCAGAATTATATACATATTCAGGACAGCCCCCACAGATGACAGTGTCTAGAGGTCACCTGTCTTACTAGCATTTGATGATCCTTGAGTGTGTTAACCCTTTTCTTGTTTGCAGTAATCACTGGCCAGCATCGAAGTGGTGTAATTTCAGCCCGAACTCGGATTGATGTTCTTTTGCTCACTTTTAGAAGAAAGCAGCCCTTCACGCACTTCCTTGCCTTTTTCCTCAATGAAGTTGAGGTTCAGGAACGATTCCTAAAGTTCCAGGAAGAAGTACTGGAGAGGTGCTCCATGGTAAGCAGCAAAACAAAGCAAAGCAAAAAGTTTAAGAGAAAATGATGGTACAAAACAAAAATGGTTCCTAATTCAAACAGTAGATACAAATCTCGTCTTTTACCAAAGAAGGTAACCGTTTCTGATGTTTTCTTTTAATTCTGAGCTGAAAAAAAATGTATAGACGTATCAGCAGATAAGTGTCTATATATTACTGAAATATTCTTTTTTAAAAAAATTTTATTTATTTTTAGAGAGGAGAAGGGAGGGAGAAAGAGAGGGAGAGAAACATCAGTGTGTGATTGCCTCTGGAGCGCCCCCTACTGGGGACCTGGCCTGCAACCCAGGCATGTGCCTTGTCTGGGAATCGAACCAATGATGACCCTTTGGTTCACAGGCTGGTGCTCAATCCACTGAGCCACGCCAGCCAGAGTTTACTGAAATATTCTTGAAAAATTCTAAGACATGGAGGGATCATCTTAATATACACAGTATCCTGAATCTTGTGGGTGGCAATGTTAATGAAATGCCACCTCAGACAGTCAGCGCTTATTTGGGGTGAGTAACGAAAAGCAAAATTGCATATGAAATTTTTATACCTATGTAACAGTGAGATGCTAGTGACCAGCATAATAGCAGGTAATTTAGATTAGAATAGGTTTTAAAACTCTTTTGGATATGCTTTTAGGTAATTTAAAGAAATACTGATTTTTAAAAAAATTATGGAAGTAATATATACTTACAGAAAATTTAGAAAAACAGAAGGGATTAATAAAAAGTCACCCATAATTTCACCACTGACAGATAATGTTGTGGTATGTTTGTGTGTGTGTATGCACACGTACATTAAAAAAATAATGTGTCTTGTATATGGTTTTAGATCCTATTTTCTTTGAAATTTAACATTATACCATGATTATTTTGTCATTGAATAAAAACCTAAATAATTTACCTTGGCTTTGGAGACCGGGAAGGGAATTACAGTAGTGATTACTGAAATGACATGATCTGATTTCAGTCGCTGTTCAGATGACTTGATTTTTAATGGCTGGGTGCTGTTCTGTTACAATAATATATAATAATTTATTCAATCTTTACTCGATTTTTTATTATTATAAATAATGATGTTTTGAGTATTCTGCACTAGTCTAATTAGTTTCTTACTTAGCAAATTCCTGGAAGTGGAAAAAGAGTATGTGTGTGTTGGAGGCTTTTGATATTGTATCCAAATTACCTTCAGGAAGTGCTATAGCATTTTATACTCCAGACTACTGCTTTCTTTAGGGTTGCTTTCCTACCCTTGCCAGTACTGGGCGTCACTATTCTTTTATGTGTGTTTTGTAACCCAGTGGACAAAATATTAGCTCATTGCTTTATTGTTCATTTATTT